>PVIR01009206.1:0-54056 GCA_004026965.1 Petromus typicus | reverse complement strand
CCTGTCCAGGCCCTACGAGCGGCCCAGGCCCGCGCCCGCCCCCCGCCCGGCATGGCACCCACCAGATGCACACGGTGTACTGCACTCTGGACTCCTGCTCCTCGGCCACCTTGGGCGCCTCCCTCCTGCGGCGGTTCCTCCGGCCCTCAAATAGCCGCAGGGGCGTCACAGGCTGCGAGTAGGCGCCTGGGTCGTCCCCAGCCGGAAACTCGTCATACTCATAGTCTTCCTCATAGTCCGAGTTTGCTTCCCCTGCACAAGGCAGGGGTGTAAGGGGCCGTGGGGGCTACCTCAGCCCTCAGCGCCCAGGCCCCCAACACTAGCACTCACGTGTGTATTCCACGTAGCCCGTGACTGTCACCTCCATCCTGAGGTCCTGACAGGTTGTCGTGTTCTTCATGTTCAGGACGTTGTAAATACGAAGGACCTGGCCCGGCAAGGGACACAGAGTACAGCATATCTGGTGCCCAGCCCCAAGGTCAGCGCCCTGGATCCAGCCCCTCCCCAAACAGGCCGCATGCGTGAGTGGGTGCCAAGGCCAGCACCCCAGGTGCTGTCCAGAGGAGGCCAGCACAGAAGGGCCTCTGGCCAATGGCCACAGGAACAGAAGGAGCCTGGGCCACGGGCCGGGAGCGGGGGGCATGCTGCAGAGGTGAAACCTGCCGGAGGGCCACGGCCTGAACCTCGAGCGGGCACAGCAGGCCTGAGCGCCCGGGGTAACCCGACTGCGGCTTGGGAAGCCCAGTCTCCAGCCGTGTGGGCCAGACTGCCTTAGCGAAAGGTCTAGGGTACAGTGACGAAGGCCCCGGGCAGCAGAGCAGCACAGGAGTCCCGGCCGGGGTGTGCTCGGAGAGGGGCCGGAGTGACAGCTGGGCTCCCGCCACGCGTGTGAGGGACACAGAAGAGAGCGGGGCGCAGAGCTCCGTGCCCCCCGAGCCAGCCCTGCGCCTCCCTGACCCCACGCAGAGCCGGCCTCACCTTCAAGGTCCCTTTGCTGTTCCCTCCCACCTTCACAGTGATCTTGTTGCTCAGGGTGAACTTGCGGAAGGACAAAGGGGAAGAGGTGTCAGGGGGCCAGGCCGGCCGCTGGCCTCGCTGCGCAAGCCCAGTGCCTCGCCCACAGGGGACTGAAGCACCCAGCGACCTGGACTCTTTGTAAAACTTAGACAGTGAAAGACACGTTGCCATGATCTGCCCTCAAAATACTTGCTCTCGCTTTGAATGCCCTTATCCCGTCACACTTGCCACTGAAGGAAGCGGTTTAGAAAATCCCCTTTTGTGTCTTTACATGACCAAAAACGCAGTGAATACTGCTGCCAAGCGCCCCCCCGCAGAAAGGTGGCTCATCCAGCACATGCTGCGTCTGTCCACCTCGCCCACTGGGTCCCACCGGTGCAAAGTCCAGTCAAAATGACCATGAGAAGTAAACATCTGAACCAGTCTAGGACATCGGGGCAGCCACAAAAGCCAGTCAAAGGCAGGAAAGAGCCCATCCGAACTGCTGCCAGCAATGGCGAAGACAGCGCGACAAGTGGGCTCCAACCCGGGCAGGATTTTCTGAGAGGTATTAAGGCCAATGTGTCTTTTACTACCATAAATTTTAAAACAGAGATGTCAAATTCACATACTACTCGATCCTCTCGCAAAGGTGAAGCAGAGGTTTGGTCGCACCACTAGCAAGGCCAGGAGCCCACGGGGGAGGGCATGGCGAGGGCCCTGCTGGGGGTCTCTGCCACCTCAGCGGGCCAGCCGCTCACCTGCAGCTCCTCCTCCATGCCCTTGACTTGATGGTTGCTCAGCTGCAATACGTGGGACTTGAAGCCACTTCGGCCCATCGAGCTGAGGGTCACGTTGAGCTCCTTGTCCTCGGCGGTGTGGGCCGCGATCCAGTACGTAGACAGGGCGTCCAGGGCCATCACTGTGTCCTGAGGAGGCGGCCGGGGCTCAGCCCTGGTCTCAGGACCAGCCCCCCCAGCCTCAGCCCTACCTGTGTGCTCCGGAAGCCGCCCTGGAAGCCGCCCTGATGGGTGAGCCAGCTGGCGGCCTGCTCGGCCAGCTCTGCCTTGCCCTCCCGGAGCAGCAGGTGCAGCAGGGCATAGGCCGTGGTCTCGATCCACAGGGCAGGGGCCTGGGGCACAGGGTCTGTTGGGCTGAGGGGGGCCACGGTGGGTGACACAACATTGCCCTGAGAGGTGGTGACCACGCCCCAGAACAGTTTATCTGGAAGGAGAACACGGCAGGTAAACAGGGTGGGGGGCCAGGCGCCCGTCCCTGTGAAGGGTCCCCCAGGCTCGCCGACTGAACCCCAAATCTTCCTTTCTCAAGGACTCCGTTCTGTCTCCCTGTGGGAACCCGGGGATCCCAAGGTCCCCGAGCGCAGGCTCACGCCGAGACCCTGGCGCTCACCGCCCGCCTCCTGGGCCATGACCATGAGGTTGTTGTGAGCGACGTCCTGCAAGTCCCGGGGGGCTCCAGTCAGCGTCAGGGCGTAGGCCGTGATGGCGGCCGCGTGGGCCCCGAGGAGCCCGGCGCTTGCTTTACCTCCCAAGAACGCGTTTGCCTTTGAGATGGAGGCCTCCTAGGGAGTGGAGAGGGCGGGGCTGGGCAGCGGCCCTGAGGCGGCGGAGCACGGGCCAGGGGCGGGCGCATGTCCTCACCACTCTCTGCCTCCGCGGCTCTGTGCCCTGGTCCGAAAAGGCAGCCAGCCCGTGCTGCAGCGCGATGACCACGAAGGCGGTGAGGGCCACCGGCTCATCGTTCCCCACCAGGCCCCCCTGGTGACGGGAGGCGGGGCGTCAGCGGCGGGAGGCGCGGCCCTTCTCAGCACTGCCCGCGGCCAGTGCCCTGCCCGCGTGGTCACACCTGCATGCCTCTGTGGATGACTGGACGGGGGTCGTGGAATGAGCCGTCCTCCAGCTGCTGGGTCAGCAGCCACAGCGCTGTCTCCTGCAGCTTCTCCAGGGAGCCGCCCACCTGCTCCTGGGCCAGACTCAGAACCTTCAGCACGAAGGCCGTGAGCCTAGAGGGCAGAGAGCGACCGCTGGCGCACAGCTCTGTCTGTCCCCGGCCACCCGGACACTTGTCGTCCTGTGGCCTGACCCTCCAGACACCTAAGCCACCGCCCCGCCTCACCAAGTGCTGCTGTCTCGGCTTAACCAGGCGGCATAGGAGCCGTCTGTCTTCCGGTATTGCTGGATGCGCAGGTAGCCTGGGGAAGGACACCGTGCTGCGGCAACCAGTGACAGGCGCTGGGCCGGTCTCCCGTGGCGCTGCTCCCGACTCTCCCACCCACCCCCACCCCCGGAACCTTTCTGGATCAGATCCACCGCCCGGTCCTTGGTCTCGGGGGGCAGCCTGCTCCACTGCTCCGTCTTGTCCAGGTAGCGGGAGGCGGCCAGCGTCGGGGCCAGGAGGGTCATGGTTTGCTCCCCGCAGCCCTGGGGGAGCTGCAGGCGAGCAGCTATGCCCCCGGGGGACAGGGCCCCCTCGGAGCCCAGGGTCTCCAGGGGGCTGGAGGCTGCGGAGGGCGACAGGGTTGGGGCTGAGGAGAGGCTGAGCGAGCCCGGGGTGCCCCGACGGGCTGTAGAGGGGCCCGCACCCACCTGTGACTCTGACAAAGCTGCTGGAGTCTCCGTCAGGGATCATGTTGGGGTCAGAGCTGCCGGGAATCTCCAGAGTCCGGGCCCGGTAGTCTGCAGAGACGCAGAGGTTGGCAGTCTGCCCCGCAGCCCCGGAGAGGCAGGAGGTGGTGGGCACTCACCCAGGGGGTTGAGCTGCCAGACATGTTCTTCCTTGTGGATGGCGCCCTCCTTCTGTCTCGGAAAAGCGAGGCCCGCTGTGAGGGTGGGGCCGCCGGGCCCACAGCCACACCCACGGGACCCAGGTTAGACTTCGGGGACAGTTAGGTCACAATCCACAAGATCTAAGTGGGACAAAGAGCTCAGGTGCTGCTGAGGGTGAAGACAAAACCGAAGCCTGGGGCCGGGACCAGGGGACATCACTCACCTCGATGTACAGGACCTTGGACACGGCGTCCCCCACCGGGTATTCAAAGGTCCCTCGGGCCACCACCTTCAGGGACACAGCAGCAGCGGTGGTGGGCACCACAGAGAAGGCCACAGGCCGTGCGGAGCCTGCAGGCACCAGGACCTGCTGCGCCAGCCCTCCGCCCCCAGCCAGGCACAGCCCTTCCACGGGGGCGACGTGGACACTCATCTGGGGGCAGAGAGACGGGGTGGTCAGACCCGGCCGGCCCGCCCCGCCCCGCCCCGCCCCGTGCCCAGGCCTCACAGTCAGGTTCCTCTCCAGGTAGTTGTAGAGGACGGGCCGCAGCTGCAGCTGCTCGAAGCGGCGCACAGAGGCGGGCAGGCGCAGGTGCAGGTGGAACTCGCGGAACACTTGCAGACGGACCGGCGCGGCCACGCACAGCCCTGAAGACGGGCGGCACGAGTGCAGAGGACAGGTCAGGGTGCACAAGGCTCAGGTCACAGGAAGGAGGGCGGGTGGCTCAGCTGTGCCCTCCCTGCCCCTGCTCTCTGCTGCAGGCCAGGCACATGCCATTACAGACATCCTCATGTCCCTGGGGACTTTGTATACCTGGCACGGAGGGAGGGCCGGGCCAAGCGGGAGTGGGGGGCAATGGAGGTGGGTGGCCTTACCCTTGCTCTGGGACAGGCTCACGCCATGGATCTCCCACGTGGTCATAGAGTCAGGGAGCCACACTTGCAATCTGCGGCCAAAAGTGAAGAAGCCCTGTCACGGCTGGGCTGGCCTGGCACAGCCCAGAGACCAGGCCAGGCGCCGGGGCCTCACGTGTGCGAGCGGTCCACGGTCAGCACCCTCCAGAGCCAGTTCTCCGGGAAGAAGCTGCGCAGGGGGATGTTGTCCTCCTCCATGAGCTCCTCCTCCTGCAGGACCTCCAGGGCTGGAGGCACGCCAGCGTGAGGCCTCCAGCGCTGCGCCCTGCATCCCTCGCCCCGCCGGCCACTCACCTCGCCCGAGGCCCGCCTGGCTCTCGCCCCGGCTTTGCTTGCGCAGGCTCTCAGCAAACTGGCAGCAGGACAGGAAGGGCTCCCGGCAGGCCAGATCAGGCACGCGCGCCGCCCGCTGCTCACAGGAGCGCACCATAGGCAGCCGTGTCAGCCCATCCTGGCAGCAGCGCCTGGCTTCTGGGGAAGCAAACTGGCCCACTGCGGCCAGGGAGGAGGGTGGCACGGCTCAGCCCCAGAGGCCCCGGAAGGGGGGCTCCTGGTGGGTGGGCCATGCTCCGCTCAGACCCCGCTCCCCACACGCAGGAATCGCAGGGTGAGGGCAAACGAGGGCTGAACCGCCTCTGGCGCCCACGACTCACGCTTCTCACTGACCGCCTTCTGGAAGTCCACACCTCTCTTTCTCCTGGCTCTCTCCTCCTTGGGACAGCTCAGAGCTAGCGCAGAGCAAGACTTCAGTGAGTCCACAGCCTGTCCCCCACCTGCCCAGCCCTCTTCTCCTGTCCGGGAATGCCTTTCCCCCTCCTCCCCCCCCCCCCCCCCCCCCCCAGCTCCCCTTCTGCCTGTCCTCACTCTGTCTGACGGTGGTCAACAGGTCTCCATCAGAGAAGGCCAGGCCTGCGGCCATGAACACCCCGGGGGCACTGTCCCCGCCGCCAGGGCCGCAGCCAAGGCTGTAGCTGTTCATGACTTCAAAGACCTGGTGGGAGAAGTGAGGGAGGCAGGAAGGCAGGAGCAGCCACTCAGCTACCGGGGAGAGTGCCAGGCTGGCACACAGGACGGCCACAGAGAGTAGATGCGACCCAGGCCCCGGCCAACTGGGGAGAGCCGCAGGGGAAGGAGCCATGACTGACGAACCTTGCGCATGTCCAGGGGTCTGTGGGTCGTGCTGCCCACAGCGTACAGAGCCGTGTCCACCGCGCCCAGCGCCACCTGGGCCTCGGAGTCGGTGCGCAGCTGCAGCTTTACCTTATCCCCGTTGCGATAGTCCTTGGCGTCGTCCAGGCGCAGCTCCAGCTGGCGGTGATGGGGGCGTTCTTTAAGTCCCGAGCACTCTTGGGGCTCTGCTGGCAACTGCAGCGTCCCCTCCCGCCTGCCCCTGTCACCTTGCCCTCACAGTCCTGGGCCTTGATGTCCACTCGCAGGGAGTTGGCCACGGGGTGGCCCTGATGATAGTAGAAGGCCACAAAATAGAAGGAGGGCATCAGGCGATGGTCCACCAACACCGAGACAGAGGTCAGCGTCGTCCTGGGCTCTCGACCCATATACACGATCTCGCCCCGGCACAGGACCTGGGCCGAGGGGAAGGGAGGGCAGGTCCTCCTCACGTGCAATCCTGAGGCTGTACCAGCCCTACCGTGGGGCTCCTCCCGGCCCCCTGCCCTCTCTACCCCCAGCTACACGCACCATGTAGTAGTAATGAGAGAAGGTGGGCCTATTGAGGCCCACAGTCCGAAGGTTTAGGATGACAGTATCCCCAGCACTGGGGGCCCGAGGATCTGGGCGCTCAATGGAGAGAAAGCCAGCGCTCCCTGAGGCTGGGCCCCGCACAGTGAGCCTGGCTACAGCTGGATAGAGGGAGCCTGCGGACACCTGGGAGGGAGGTACACAAGGCCAGTGACAAAGGGGCATGTCCCACTCTCCCCCTGGCTGTGCCAGAGACCCTCAGGAGCCGGCTCACCTCCCTTCTCCCCTGCCGCCCCTCGGGCCTACCAAGAGCTGCAGTTCTGTGGTGCCCCCTGGGACATCGATGGGAATGTTGGCCTGGCCCATCCTGTCTGTGTTCAGTTCAACCTCTCGGACACTGGAAACAGACCCCAAAGTTGTGGCAGAAACTTTGACAGGAATGTTGGAGACTTGGGAGCCTGACACTTCTCGGACCAGGGCCTGGGGAAGAAGGGCGGGCAAGCGTCGGTGGTCAGCAAGCCCTGGCCCTGCAGACTGGCACCCGCTCCCTGAGCCAGCTCTCTGAGGCACCTGCAGCAGGAATGGGGCCCCGGGCACCAAGTGGCGCTTGGTGTTGCTAAGATCCAAGGAGAAGGCAGACGGTACAAAACGCCAGGATGTGAGCTCCGCCTCTTCCAGCTCTCCCCCTATAAGACAAAGGGCAGAGCCCTGGGATGCGGGGAGCCACAGGGCCAAGGGGTGCCTGGGCATCTCCCCCACAGACACAAGTCCGACCTGGCCTCATCTCTGCCCTTGCCAAGGCCAAGCCAGCAGCAGGAAGGTGGAGGTGGCTTCTGGCCCAGGGATGCTGCTCCGCAGAGCTGCACCCTCAGCTCTGCACTTATCGTGAGACAGTCTTACTAAACTGCCCAGGCCTTGAGTTCGGGACTTTCCTGCCTGGCAGCGGGGCAGGGTCACGTGCACCACACCCAGCTGCAGTTGGACCAATGGCTCTCTAGGGAAGCAACAGGA
Source organism: Petromus typicus (assembly GCA_004026965.1). Taxonomy (NCBI): domain Eukaryota; kingdom Metazoa; phylum Chordata; class Mammalia; order Rodentia; family Petromuridae; genus Petromus; species Petromus typicus. Next base: position 46,650 of record PVIR01009206.1, on the reverse strand, counting down.
CTTTCACAAGACCGGGCCCACAGGCAGCGGGAAAGCGGTGGTGGCTTCTGGCCATGAGGGCACAGTGCTGCTCTGCACACGTGCCCATCACACTGTACCACCTGGCTCAGGCTGGAGAGCAGGGGAAACTCGAGCGTGGTGTGCACTGCTCATCCGGGCACCGGTCAGGGCAGCGCCAGGAGGGAAGCCACCCACCTGGAGACTCAATGATGGCTGCTGCGACGTAGAGACACAGTCCCTGGAGGTCAGGGACGCTGACATTCAGCTTCCCCAGGGCGCCTCGGAGCTCAGCGCTGGAGAGGGACACGTGGCTCTGGCCGTCTGCCAGCTGGAGGAGAGACAGGCCTGGTGAGCCGGGGCCTCCCCACCCACCTCCCTCCAGGCTCCGGTCCCACCTTGCGCTGCGTCTCTAGCCCTCGAAGGAAAGTCTTCTTCCCGCCTTCATCCCGCAGCGCAAAGCGCACGTAGGCCACACCCTGCACAGGCTTCCCGTAGATGTACCTGTGCCACGGGGACAGGGAGCGGTGGGCCAAAGCCTGGGAGGGCTGCGGGCGCAGGGCCTGGCAGGCGGCGCGTTACCTGGCCTCGATGTCTAGCTGGATTTCACTGAGATAATCCGGTGTGGCCAGGATGTAGGGCTTCCCGGGGGTGATCTTTACCTCGAAGTTGGGAAGGACTGGTCCAGGGGAGAGGAGGCAGGTCAGAGCCGAGCGAAAGGCCTCCCCCTCCGCTCAGGGCCGCTGGTGCCATGCCCTCCTCCTGCCCTCTCCAGGGAGGGCGCTGTACGTCCTCCGCGTCTCCAGAGCTCACCGTACTTCTTCACCTCAAACGTGGTACTGCTGTTGGTTTCTCGGCTGTCTGAGAACTGGGCTGAGATCTTCCAGGTCCCTGGCCTGAAGGTGGACAAAGAAGGGACTCAGTGGCCTAGCTCTGGGAAGAGGTCTGTGGGGTGGACCAGAAGCCCGGGGCCAGGGACAGGCCGCGCAGGCTGCAACTGTGCCAGAGGCAAAGAGCCCGAGGGACACGGGACTGCGGAGAGACGGGGAGCCACTCCCACACGCGGTGCCCACTCTGTGATGTCCGGAATCATGAAGTCGTCCTGGAAGATGGAGGAGGGAGCGCGCATCTCCTTCTTCCGCACTTGGAGGCCGTTTGAGTTCTGCAGGGCGAGCAGATACAGTCTCGGGTGCGAGTCTCACAGGCACCCCGGCCCAGAAGGGCAGCGCCCGGGGCCTCACCTCCACTGTGACCAGGAGGTTGTCGGTGGATGGCCGCATCTTCTGGTCCAGTACAAAGACTCGGTACCGAACTGGGGGTGGGGGAGAGAGGTGAGCAGGGGCCCAGGTGCAAAGTGGGGGGGGGTCCTGCTAAGCAGCTTGTCCTCAGCGGGTGGGGAGTGCGGGGCAGGCCCCGAGGCCAAGGCTCACCCCGCTGGCCAGGGTTGTACACGGGCTGGTCAGTCTGCACAAAGAAGTGGCCCCGGCGAGAGGAGAAGAGGAGGTTGATACCCTGAATGTCTGTCTGTCTGCCCAGAAAGCCCCGCAGCCAGGGCGACTGAGCCACCAGCTGCACCTCCGGGCTTCTGCGCAGGCTAAAGAGGCCACAGGTCTTTGCATCTCTCCGGGGAACCTGTCCAGACAGGGAGAAGCAGCTACTCAGACAGAAAGACCAAGGCAGCAACACGAAGGAGCCCCCCGGGGTGGGAGGGGGGAGGGAGGCCAGTGAGGAGCAGAGGGCCCACAGCGGCGGGGGGTCGGCTACCGGGAGGCTGAGGACAGCGAAGTCCTTCTCGGAGGTGAGCGTGAAGTCCTTCTTTGGGGAGCAGGGGAGGTTTTTCCTGCTTGGATTTCTCAGGAACACGGATCCTCTCACCACCTGTCCCGTGGGCACATCCTGCAGCTGCACCCCCACCGACAGGGGCACCCCCAGATTGACCACAGAAGGGGAGAACAGGAGCAGCCTGAGGAGACGGGCAGGGGCTGGCGTCAGACTCGGGCCCGACCTGGTGCCCAGCCCTGGACACCCAGCACCCAGCCTCTCGCCAAACCTGGGCTTCTGCAGAGACGAGGCGAAGAAGCCAAACCCCCAGAGCAGCCCCCAGAGGAGCCTCATGGCTGCAGGATCCCGAAGGGGTCAGGTCCGGCGGGCCGCTCGCTCCCTTCTGGCCAGGCCAGGGTCAGGGGCAGAGCTGACTCTGGACCTTGCCCCTCCCCTTGTCCAGCTGAGCGGGAAACCACGTGAGAAGCAGGAACTGCAACTGGCCCCGGCCCAGGGCTGGGCGGCCGCGCGCACCAGGGTCTGCACTGGGTGGGGAAATCTTGGCCCAGGGACAGCGTCCCTCCCTACTCCCCACCGGCCAGAGCTGCCACCTGCCTCCTGGGAGTGTCTGTGAGCGTGGCCGCACGCAGGCACCTGGCTCCCCGTGAGCCTCGACGGCGCAGGTGGCTGGAGAGCCGGGACGCTCGAGGTTCTGACAGAACGACGGTGGGCTGCTGCGGCCTTGCCTCTTCCTTTCACCAGACCCACGCTGAACCCCACCGGGCTTTTGCCATCTGCAGCCCTGACAGAAGCCCTGGGATTCAGGAGACGGGCAGGAGCTCAGGGCTCCACGCTGCCCCACCCACAGGCACGGACACGCATCACACATTCACAGTACTGCAGCAGAAAGAAGCCTTTTATTCAGCAATTTCGATCCCGCAGGGAGCCAGAGGACCCTGGCTCCTTCCCAGCCTTCTGGGAAGTCCACTTTCCAATCCCAAGACAGCAACGGCAGCACCTTCTTCCCCAACAGGAGTGGCCACACCTTGGCGATCCCTGGCTCCACACCCACGGGAGGGCAGCAGCAACGCCCGAAGCCCCGGGAGCCCAGGCCCAGCCCTGTCCAAACCCACACTCAAGCCTTCCCAGAATGACCCCACTCGGGCAGTGTCGCAGCGCTTCTGGGACCCCTGCCCGGCTCTGAGGCGTGTGCGAGTGTGGCATCTTCACGTCTCGGGCAGGCGGAGGAGGGTTCCGGAAGTGGTGGGGATGCTGTGAACAGAAAACCAACACTGGAGCCAGCTGCACAGGGCCAGGGAGGAGGGGGCCCAGACTTGGCCAGGGGTGTCCTGGGTTCTAGAGAAGAGGCACGGGGCTCTGCCAGTGACTAAGCATGAGCCAGGGGAAACCCAGCTGCCCTGTCGTCTGCCAGAGCCCGCCGACGCTCACCAGTCCACCAGCTGCGCCCCTATGAGGTCATGGACGTGGTAGGCCAGGCCGAGCCGCACTGCCGCAGGTGCCCGCCGGCCCAGAAGCTCGGACAGGAGGAGCTCCCGGTACGTGGCCTTCCGGACCATGCCGAGGACAGCCTGGCGCCCTGCAGGGGGTGGCACAGGGAAGGGGAGAGTAAACAGAGCCCCGAGGAGCCACCAGTCATCCATGACAGGCCAAGGACTCAGGCCACAGATACCTTTAACAAAGTACTTGATGAATCTCCCAGCTCCAGGCACTGCCAGCCACCAGCTCCCAGCGTCTCGGACAGTGAGGACCCCAGCATTTACCAGGTGCCTGCAGGCAGTGGGAAGCCAGATGTGGCTGGGCTTCGGGGAGTTCCTCCATCCCCACTCCAGACTCAGGGGCACACCCTCAGCACAGGAGGGACCCGGGCAGGGTGCGGTACACCAAGCCACCTCCCTCGCCCCACCTGGACGGTGCATCTCTCCTTCCCTGCCCAACCACTTGTGTGTCTGCACAGCTCACTCTGAGGATCCCTGACCCTGACCCCCCAAGGTCTAAATGAAAGCATCTTAAAAACGGAAGGACAGGGCCGGGGATTTAGCTCAGTGGTTCCGGCATCTGCCTTGCAAGTGCAAGGTCCTGAGCTCAATCTCTGGTAACCACACACCACAGTGCCAGGCGTGGTGGCTCACTCCTGTAATCCCAGCACTTGGAAGGCAGAGGCAGGAGGATTGCTGTGAGTTCGAGGTCAGCCTGGGGTACAATAGTGAGCTCAGGGGCCAGCCTGAACTACAAAGAGAGATCCTGTCTCAAAAATTAAAAAAAAAACAAATAGACCATGGGCTACAATGGAGGCCAGAGCAAGACACAGGCCCTCTGAAGTTATACTTTTACTTAGCTCTTGCCTACATTCTTTGGGGATGTAGTTTGGTTTGGTTTGGTTTGGTTTGGGAGACAGTCTTGCTACCTAGCCCCGGGGCCTTTTCTATTCCTCCATAGTGGGGGCTTAATCAGTCTTCACACTGATCTACAATCCTCAGCCCTTCTTTGTATATTTTATTTTGAGACAGAGTTTCACTAAACTGCTAAGCTGACCAGGCCGGGCTGAACTTGTGATCCTCCTGCCTCAGCATCCCAGACTGCTGGGTATAAGCACACACCACCATGCCCAGCTCGGGGCACAGGCGGGAGCGGAGGGGCAGGGAGCGGCCAGGAGCTGAGTCTGAGGGTCCTGCCAATCTCACGTGATCTCTGAGTCCCTGAAGCCAAAGGTCTGTGTCATCTGATCCTGCTGAAAACTAAGGTCCCCACAGGCTGGAAGCACCGACGCCAGAAACTTCTGCACAGCCGCAGCACATGGTCGGCCGTCACAGGCCTGGAGGACCTGGAACCGGAGGCGAGAGTCACCGTCCAGGCCCACCCCAGTTCCTCATCTCCACCCCAGACAGCGTCTCCTCCTGATCTCCACCCTCCAGGCCTCGCTCCGCTCCTCCATTTTACTACTTACTAGAGCCCCGCGGCCTGCCCATGAATCCTGGGGCAGCGCTATTTCCTCTGTTTTTATTTTCATTCTCCACCCCGCCCCACACAGGCAGAATCCTACATACTCTGCTCCTGTAGTCCGCAGTAAAGACAATGCCGTGGGCGTCCAAGTCGAAGCCCAGCTGGACGATTCTGATCTCTCCCTGCTCCTGCAGCTCCTTCTGTCTCCACGCGCACGGGAACGGAAAGGAGGGTCTGTTAGCAAGACACGTGCCTGAGCTCTGCGGTGGACACTCTGGGCAGGGCTCTCGCCTGCCAGCACTGCGCATTCTACTGTGCAAGGAGAAACCGGGGCGATCACAAAGCAAGCTTCTCCACGTGGCACCCGCCCGAGTACCAGCTGCCTAGGGAGCAATCAGCAGATCTGTGCCAGGTACTAACATAAAACAGCGACTAAGACCTGGCCCTGCCCTCGAGGGATCAGAAGTCTAGATTCTGAGTGAGGGCAGGTAGAGAGGTGTTAGGCAATAAAACAAATAAAAATAAAGCAAGAGTTCCGCTTGTGAGAATACAGCAAGAGCTAAACCACCTGTTAATATTAACTAAAATGCTAGGATAAATTTTTTTCTTTTTAGACAGGGTCTCGCTTTGTAGTTCCAGCTGGCCCTGAGCTCACTATGTAGCCCAGGCAAGCCTTGAACTCACAGCAGTCCTCCTGCCTCTGCCTGGAATTACAGGCATGAGCCACCACACCTGGCATTGTGGAATGTGGTCACCAGGGATCAAACTCAGGACCTCGTACTTGCCAGACAGGTGCCGGAACCACTGAGCTAAATCCCTGGCCCAAGGACAGTATTTTTTAAGTTTAGGTATTAAAGAGCTTGAAAGATAATGGGAACTCCAGACTAATATAATACCTAAATAAAAACAGGAACTGATAGAGGGATTGGGACAAAAACAGCATTTGCTAACTATGCAAATCGGTCCCTCACAAAGTCAAAAATAACTAGACACATAAGGAAACACCGCTCAAGAAACAGACTCGAAGAGCCACGCAACAGTGGAACTATCAAAAGGCTCTTTTTAAACTGGCACCAAAACACAGTTTGCAAAGGAGTAGGTCTGCGTTTCCACAGCGCAGCAGGTGACTACGGAGCTGAAAAGGCTGAATCTGACCCTCTGCTGGGTGTGCCTGTGTCCGCCTGTCACACCACACCCCTCCATGTGTGCAATCGCTGTGTCAACAAAAAGACAGTTTTCAAAAGCGCATGACGCCGCAATAAAAGCCAAGATGGAAAATCCCAGCCAGCAAAGTGACAACACAGCAGTCTGAAAATATCCCAGTAGAAATTCTAGACCTGAAGACAAAGTAAGTTAAGAACTCAATAGAATTAGACACAATCGAATAAAAAAGCTATTAATCTGTACAAAATTTTTTTTTTAAACTGGGTCTTCACTTTATAGTTTAGGCTGGCTCTGAACTCACTATGTAGCCCAGGCTAGCCTCAACTCACAGCAACCCTCCTGCCTCTGCCTCCTGAGTGCTGGGATGACAGGCGTGAGTCACCACGCCCGGCACTGTGGTGTGTGGTTACCAGGAATCGAACTCAGGACCTTCCACTTGTGAAGCAGACGCCAGAACCACTGAGCTAAACCCCCGGCCCGGAAAAAAATTTTTTAAAAAACTAACGCGAATACAATACAAAAAAAAAAAACACCTGAAAATAAGATATGAGTCTAAGAGACTTTTTAAAGGACACTAAGAGAAAGTCCAACGTATGTTTCTTTCCAAATGAAAGAAAATAAATGGGGCTGGGGATTTAGCTCAAATGGTACTGTGCCTACCTCAGAAGCACAAGAGCCCAAGTTTGATCCCCAGTAACAGGAAGAAGAAAAAAAAAGTAGAACAAATATCTGAATAATAAATCTACAATCATGGTTGGCTATGGTGGCATATCCCCCGGGGATGGAAAATCGCTACAAGTTCAAGCCCAGCCTGGGTTACATAGTGAGTTCCAGGCTAATCTCCATTAAGAAGTGGAAACCCAGTCTCAAAAAACAATAAACAAAATAATAAATCCAAAATCACAGGACTATATTAATTCCATGGTCATAAATTCACAGAACAAAGAAAGGTTTCCTCACTGAGGAAATCAAATATTTTGATAACCCTGGATACTAAGAAATTAGTAACTGAATAATATATATTATCTTCAAGAATACATTTATCTAGAGACCAGGGATTTAGGTCAAGTGGTACCATAACTACCTTGGAGGCATAAGGGCCCAAGTTTGATCCCTGGTACCATAAAATAAATAAAATACACCAATAAATTCAATAAAGGAAAAACTATTACTTTAAAATAAAAAGAATACATTTATCATTTAGTAAAACTTATTGTATGGGGCCGGGGATATAGCACAGTGGTTCTGGCGCCTGTCTTGCAAGCGCAAAGGTCCGGGTTCAATCCCCGGTAACCACATAACAATACTGCGCGCGGAGACTCACGCCCAGCAGCAACCAGTACCAAATACCACAGTGCCGGGCGTGGTGGCTCATGCCTGTAATCCCAGCACTCGGGAGGCAGAGGCAGGAGGATTGCTGTGATGTGAGTTTGAGGCTGAGCTCAGGGCCAGCCTGAACCACAAAGTGAGATCCTGTCTCAAAAAAAAAAAAAAAAACTTATTGTATGATACAAAGCAAGTCTCAATAATTTTTTTTCTTTTTTTGTAGACTTGGACCCTTGTGCTTCAAGGTAGGCACGGTACCAATTGAGCTAAATCCCCAGCCCACTTAATAAATTTCAAATGGCTAAAATACTGCCTATGTTCTCTAACTACAATGTAATTTATGTCCAAAATCAATAACAAAAAGGTAATAGAATGTCTGGAAATCAAATATTTCTAATCCACCTAATCAGACAAAGAAAAGATCACAGTGGAAGTTAGAAAATATTTCTAATAAGGAAAAATATACTTGTATATCGATTCACAAAACAAATCTATGAAAACAAATTAAACAAAGACACATCTAACTTGGAAACATAACAAACATTCCACTATTCCAACAAGATAGAAATAATGTCTTTTTTTTCCCTGCTACTGTAATAAACTCTCTGAAACTGGATGACTTATAAACAACAGAAATGTCTATCTCCAGCTGGGGATTTAGCTCAGTGGTTCCATTGTCTGCCTGGTAAGCATACGGTCCTGACTTCAGTCCCCTCCTCCCATACCACAATGCCAGACGTGGTAGCTCACACCTGTAGCTCCAGCACTCAGGAGGCAGAGGCAGTAGGACTGCTGTAAGTTCAAGGTTCGCCTGGGCTACATAGTGAGTTCGGGGCCAGCCTGAACTACCAAGCAAGACTGGCTCAAAAAAAAAAAAAAATGTATTTCTCAGTGCTGGAGGCTGAAATCCTCGATCAAAGCAGCTCACTGTCTAGTGAGGGCCATGTCACTGCTTCCAAGATGATGTCTGCATGCAGTGTTCTGTGAGGAAAAAGCACTACACTCTCACATGGCAGAGACAGAAGGGCCAGGCAGCTCTCACAAGACTCTTTTCTGAGGGCACCGATCACTCACAGCCCCATCACCTCCCAAAGACACCACCTCTTCACACCATCACTTGGGGATTTAATGCCAACATAGGAGTTTTTTAAATTTTGTTTATTGTCCTGGGGATTCTGCCTGGGTCTCACATATCTCCACCCCTGAATTACACTCTCAGACCTCAACAGGGGTGTTTTGTTTTGTTAAGAGTCTTACTATGCAGGCCAGGCTGAACTCATCTACCCCTCATCCCTGAGCCTATTACCTGGATTAACAGGCACATGCATGATCTATCACACCTGCCTGAACATACACGGTTTATTTTCTTGCTGTTTGTTTTTTAGGAACATCTCAGAAACACAGAGCCAGCCAACCCTCACCAGACACTGAATCTGCTGGCATTTTGATTTTCAACGTTCAGTCTCTAGAACCATAAGAAATAAATTCAGTTTATAAACTACTCAGTCTTGGGTATTCATGAACAGACTAAGAATCTACACTTAAGCATTATACAGAAAACAAGGGAACAGTCACAGCACCTGGGGCAGTGGTCACCTCCCAAGGACAGAGGGGATTCTGATCAAGGAGATACACGAAGGATGTTGGCCATGTTCTACGGTTTGGCCGAGGTAGGTATTTTCATTATAAACATTCTTTAAATTCTTGTGTGTGATTATGTTTTCTTTTGTGTAATTTTATAGCTCTGCCAAAATCTTAGCTAATGTCAATAAATTAAAAACCATCTCTGAGGAAGTGGTTCCATCTGGCTTGCTTCCTCTTGGAGACTGATGCACGTTTCCATTCTTTTTTTTCTTTTTATGACAGATCATCATTCACCTCTACTGTCTAACTCCAATAGACAGACTTCAGATTTCACCTGGCCTCTTCATAGACCACTGCCCTGAGCCACAGGGGATGCTATCAACCCCATTTTTTTTTTTTTTTTTTGAGACAGGGTCTCACTTTGTAGTTCATCCTGGCCCTGAACTCACTATGTAGCCCAGGTGACCCTCAAACTCAAAGCAATCCTCCTGCCTCTGCCTCCGAAGTGCTGGGATTACAGGTGTGAGCCACACCCGACATTGTTGTATGTGGTTACCAGGGATCAAACTCAGAACCTTTCTCTTGCAAGGCAAGCATCGAAACCACAGAGCTAAATCCCAGGGCCTCCCCTCCTGTCTTAAGATCTCTCCTCTCACAACAGGCTTGTTCCCTGGTTTCCTCTTGGACTAGGATTCCTTCACAGCTTCTCTCGGGGATTCTCTTCCTGTTTTCCCCTCTACATCAGAGGAGCTCAAGTTTTAAAGCACACTGAGGACCGTTTGAGGCCACAGTTTTAAAATACAATTCTCATTTTCCACCTTAAGAGTTTTTAATCCACTTACAGGGGAGACCTAGGAGCCGCTCTCTAGTAACGCTCTTGAAGGCTGACGTCACCAGCACGGTGACGTCACCAGCACGGTGACGTCACCAGCACGGTGGGCTCAGCCTGTCTTTTCACTCCCAACCTGGGGTCTCTAACCTCAGAGCCTCTGAAATCTCCGCCCCGAGTCATTCTAGTGGTGCAGTAACTTATGTATAAGACCTTCTAAGCTGTAAAAGGCTACAAGTCACTCTTCCACTTATCCTGCTGGATGTCACTGACGTCCAAGGACCGAACCGCCACTCTCACCTCCAAGACTTACTAACATCACTGGCCCAGAATACTTTCTAGCCATCCACCTACTGCATTTGCCTCTAGATGCTCCATAAGCATCACTCGGTCAACTCGTACAAAATTAACCACATCACCTGCCCCCAACAACCACAGCGCTTCTCCCGTTCACTCCGCCAGCCACCCAACCTGTGGCTCCCTCACTCTCCACACGCCTCGCTCCCTACCACGCTTCCCTAATTTAGGGCCTCGCCAGTTCTTAGCTGCATGTTCCGGCTCGCACCGTCTCCGACACAGCCATGCAGCCCCTCGTTTACACTCCCCACCAGCTCGTCGCCCTCAGCTTGAGCCGGAAACAGCACGCAGGATGTCGGCCGGCCCCACGATGCTTCCCCCAAAGCCGCGCTCTTCAACCTCCTGGGCTGAGACCGACGCTCGCTGAATTGGCGGGCCGCTGAGTATCTGAGTCTCAGGACTTCGCGGGTGCCCGCAGAGGGAAGGGGCTGCTTCGACGCCCCTCACCAGCTGCCGGTCGGCCACCGTCCTATCCGGCACGAGGCTGTACACCTGGCTCCTCAGCGCGATGGGCGGCAGCGAATCCTCGAACAGGCCCCTCGGGAACAGCCGCACTAGCTCCGCGACCGCCGCGCGCGCCGACCCTGGCGGAGAGACTGGTCACTGGGACGGAACGGAGGCCGGGGACCAGGGACAGCTGCGGAGACCCGGCCTCCCGCCCCGCCGCCGGGCTACCTGACTCGCCCCTCAGAGGGTCCGCGTTCACAGGCGCTCGCCCTCGCCGCCTCTTCAGACCCGAGGTCTCCGGGGCCAGAAGATGCCTCTTTCGACTCATGGCCCAGGATTTTACAGCACCGGAGAAGGCACAGGTGAGAAAAGGGCGCGACGAAATACGCCCTTCCGGCGCATGGAGGTGACGTATGTGCCGGCGCCCTGGCTTGCTGGCCTCACTGCGGGAAGATGGAAAAGGCTCCGCCAATCACCACGCGAGTAGGGCCGCGAGGGGCGGAGACTGCGCCACTTCCGCCGAGCCGGTGCCGCGCGCCTGCCACTGATTGGGTCCCGCCGAGAGCAGTGAACTTTGGATTGCAGGGGCTGCGCCGCTGAGCAAGTTGGGCTTGAACTTCTGATGCAAACCCTCTCCGCATCTTCCCACTGTTCTGAGGGGTTTACCCGCCACCATCGCTAAATGAGTGCATTACCAGAAGCCGAAAACGCACCTGTGCATCCCTCTTCGCCTTCTGACGTCCCTGCCCTGACGTCATAGCCCTGAAGAGATGGAAGTAAGGTTGGGGACTGGAGAGGTGACCCCTAGTCTGGGCCCCGACTTCCTCCTTGCTCGCGTTGCATTTGAGTACCCCAGGGAGTGGAGGTACAGGGCAAGCAAAGAGGCAGGCTGGGCGCTTGGCCAGGGCTGGGCTCGAGGGCCTGAGACCTGCATATTTCCAGCCACCACCTGGAGGTCGGGAGGTTCACTGGATCCTGAGCCCCTCTGCAAAGTGGAACCTTTCTCTTCTCAGGGCCGTATGGAGCCCAGAGGAACCAGGAGAAGAGCTGAGAAGACAGGGATAGCTGAGCCTCCGAACAAACTCTCGCACGTAGCACCCTCCCTGCCCACGGAGCCTGCCCTCTACTCTGGACCCTTTCCTTTCTACAGGCGCCCTTCTGAACTCGGTCGCTTCTCCCTGGACGAACAACGCCAGTACCATGGAGACGCCCGAGCCCTCCGCTACTACAGCCCACCCCCAACCAATGGCCCAGGCCCCAACTTTGACCTCAGAGATGGATACCCGGATCGATACCGTCCCCGGGATGAGGAGGTCCGAGAGGGGCTGGACCACTTGCTGCGCTGGCTTCTGGAACACCGAGGACAGCTGGAGGGGTGAGCTAAACGAGGCACGGCTAGATGTGGAGACCTGCGCCTCCCGGTGCTGCCAGAAGCGGAGCTGCAGGGAACTGTGACCAGAGGGAACTTGGGCTCTTCCAGGGAAGAGCCAGCTGAGCTTACGCTGTGTCAGACCCTTAGACGCTTAACTCTTCCCTCTTAGGGGTCCCAGCTGGCTGACAGGGGCCGTAGTGACCTGGCGGGGGCACCTGACCAAGTTGCTGACCACACCATACGAGCGGCTGGAGGGCTGGCAGCTGGCAGCCTCGAGGTTCCAGGGGACGCTGTACCTGAGTGAGGTGGAGACCCCGGCCGCTCGCGCTCAGAGGCTCACGCGGCCACCCCTCCTCCAGGAGCTTATGTACATGGGGTACAAGTTTGAGCAGTACATGTGTGCAGGTGAGAGCTGCCCCTGCACTGAGGCCAACGTCCCCTGCCCAGATCGGAAGCCCTCACCCCTTCTCTCCTCATGCAGATAAACCCGGAGGCTCCCCAGACCCCTCCGGGGAGGTCAACACCAACGTGGCTTTCTGCTCTGTGCTACGCGGCCGCCTGGGAAGCCACCCTCTGCTCTTCTCTGGGGAGGTCGACTGCACAGACCCCCAGGCTACATCCACACAGCCCCCCACCTGCTACGTGGAGCTCAAGACCTCAAAGGAGATGCACAGCCCTGGCCAGTGGCGGGGCTTCTACAGGTTCGGAATGGGCAGGCAGGGCAACAGCCTAAGTTCACACCCTGGGCAGGGGCCAGGGAACCCGAAGCCAGAATGAAGGGTAGAGGAGGGGTACCGCTGACCCCCTCTGCCTTTCCTGCCAGACACAAGCTCCTGAAATGGTGGGCTCAGTCGTTCCTCCCAGGGGTCCCGAATGTCGTTGCTGGCTTCCGAAACCCGGAGGGCTTTGTCTGTTCCCTCAAAACTTTTCCGACCATGAAGATGTTTGAACACGTCAGGGTAAGGCACTAGTGTCACGGCTGCGCCCGTGTCCATCCTCTCCCTGCACCAGGGCCACAGGTGTGTTGTCCAGGCTGCAACCTGCTTTCCCCTTCTCCCCGTCCACCCACTGCAGAATGACCGCGATGGCTGGAATCCCTCCGTGTGCATGAACTTCTGTGCCGCCTTCCTGAGCTTCGCCCAGAGGACAGTTGTGCAGGATGACCCCAGGTGAGGGACTCAGATCCAGCTCCCCTCCTGAGCCCAGCAGCTCAGCCCCCAGCCTTCAGCCCTCACCCCCTCTCCCTAGGCTTGTGCACCTCTTCTCCTGGGAGCCCAGGGGTCCCGTCACTGTGTCTGTACATCGAGATGAACCTTATGCCTTCCTGCCCACGTGGTACGTGGAAGCCATGGCCCCAGACCTCCCGTCACCCCCGAAGACACCGACCGCCACGGACTGATGCTGTGGGAGGGCTGATGTCTGTGTGCACAGAAAATAAATGTGTGTCTCTAAGAGGTGCTGTGTCTCCGGCCGAGTTGCCCCGCCGCTTCCAGCAGCCCCAGCACACCCGTGGGCTCTTGGTTTATTATCACACTTTACCCAGCGCACGGTCCCTCACTGAGTGTACAGACTGGCTGCAAAGACGATGTCTCGGCGCAGCAGGGTGGCTGCTGTCTCCATCTTGGCACCCAGCACCGGCTCCCCGACCAGGCGGGCTGCCCCCCGCAGCGAGCGGCACATCTCAGCCAGGCGCTGGATGCAGCGGACCACCAGGCCTTCAGGAGTCCCTGAGAGCCCCGCCAGTTCCGAGAAGGGCTGCGGGGGAGCAGGGTGAGGACTGAATGTCAGGCCAGGAAGCCTTTCCCCAGCCAGCCACCCACAGAACCCCGCCCCTGGCACTCACCATGCCCCGGGCCCACTCATACACAACCTCGACCAGCCCGAAGTTCAGCTCGCCCACAAATTCCTCCACAGTCTGGTTCAGGCCGCAGGCCACCTGGACCTCACCAATCCTCTTGGCCACAGCCCGGACACGTTCCACCCCCTGCAGAAAGGAAGGAAAAGACAAGGCCTGCTCCAGGCCCAGGGGGGTCTAGAACAGGAAGACGCCATGTGCATCGTGGAGGTACGTAGAGGGTTGGCAGTGCCAAAGCTCAGGGAAGGAGGGACAGGTGGTGCCCCACCTGCTTGAGAGTGCTTGGGAGCTGCTCCCCAGGGTCCCCGGGGCTCTGGCAGACCAGGCCAGACAGCAGGGCGGCGATCTCCTCAGGCCGCAAGGCGCTCAGTGCGTTGTCAAACATGAGCTCCGTGAGGAGCAGCTCATGGCTGCTCATGGCACATGCCACTCGCCCTGCCAGCTTCACTGTGCCGGCCTCGTCCACATAGCCCAGGGTGCGGAGCACCTGCAAGGAGGAGGAGGGAGCATTGGGGGGCCTGAGGCCCCACGCCAGCCCCGCCCGCCCGCCTGTCTCGACCCTACCTCCACTCGCTGGTGGTACTCGGGCAGCAGCAGCAGCGACTGGTCCGACAGCAAGAAGCGCAGCCGCTCCATCTCCTTCTGAATCCGCATTCGCTCCCCCAGCTTCAGGTACTTCAGAGCCGGACAGGCAGGAGCCATCAGCCTCCTCCCCTCAGGGGAGGACCACTGAGGACAAGGGCTGGGACCCCCTCCACATCAGCTACCTGAGCAGAAAACCGGGGGCTGTGCACACACTGGGCGCCCCGGATGAGCTCCTCCAGCTTGCGGGCCCGCAGCCCGCCCTCAACCACACACACGTCCTTCAGCTGCAGGTCGTTGACGGGGTCGAGGGTGGGGGGCCCGGCTGGGCAGGCCTGAGCCAGGCGCAGCAGCTCCTGGACAGCAGTGGTCACGGCAGCCAGGGGAGGGTCCTTCCTGGAGAAGGGGTGGGGTCTGAGATCCAGGCAAGAGGCTCCTTTGCCATAGGCACCCCGTCCACTGGGGAGCCACTCACTCTCATGTCCCCCGGTGTCCCGGCCCGCCAGGGAAGCTCCTGAGCACTCCATGCCCCTTCCCGGGAAAAGGGCCCCCCAACGTCTCTGACCTGTATTTTGGTTGCTGCCTCTTGCTGAAATCCTCCAAGATTTTCTCTCCATTCACACGGAGCACCTTGGTGGTGATGGCAGCCACATCTCCTGGCTGGAGCTTGACCACGGTGTGGTCACAGGCCCCTGCAGGAAGTGGAGAGTGGGTCAGACTCTGCCACAGACGCCAGCATCCTGTCACCCTGCCGTCAGGAAGCCAGACAACTGCCTCGCTCACCTTCAGGCAGGAACAGCTTAAATCCCACAAGGTCGTCAGGGTAGGGCACATCCGGAGAGGCCGGGCCCCTGTCCTGCGGGCCCTCAGACACAGGCTTCTCACACAAGACCAGGGTTGTGAAGACTCTGCTGGTGGAGCTGGAGGAAACCTAGGGAAGGCAGATGGACCAGGGGACTGGGCCACAAGGAGTGGACCTCGCGGGTGGGACCAGATGCCTGGCCGAGCGGGGTCGGAGCAAGCCCTGCACAGCGCACCAGTGTGGAAGGGAACAAGTCAGGCAATCCACGTGGACTTCTGGGGCAGGGGAGAAGGGTGTGGGCACAAAGGGGGCGCTGTGGTGGCTGCAGCCCGCCCGGCAGGTGGGGCGCAGAGGCAGGCTTCTGCCCTCCGGGTCCAGACCCTCACCTGCAGGATCACACCCAGTGCGCTGCGGTGCTCCCGAGTCTTCACAACCACCACTCGTCCCACGGAGAGAGATTTCAGCCCGTTCACTGACTCCAGGATACGCCGCTGAGGGGCAGGGAGGCCCACACCATGCTGAGGAGCCGCCTCCCTGGGACCCCGCACCATCCTGGAGCTCGGGGAATGGCCCCCATCCCTGACGCCGGCAAGTGCGCTCACCTGGATCATGTTCTGAGTCTCCACCAGCTCCTCCCCCCAACCGTAATAGTCAGGCAGATCAGCCAGCTGGCCGGTCACATCGGGCTGCTCCAGGGACCCCAGCCTCTTGGTTAGCTCAGCCAGAGCCTGCTCGTGGACCTGAGCAGAGGCGAGGCCGTGACGAGGTCAGCTGCCACACGCCCCTCCCGGCCTGGCAGTGCTCACCCAGCCCTCACCTTGCTGTCCTTCCGGGACGGGAACTCGGAGAAGCTCCGCTTCATCATGTCCTCCACCCTGAGGGCGTCCACCCGCAGCAGATTCAGGATCATGGTGTACGTGAGGCGGAACTGGGACTGCAGCTGGGAGGGCTTCCCCTGGGAAGAGCGAGTCAGGGTGGGCCCCGCGGAAGCACCGCTCCCCGGCCCGGCCCTAGCTATGCAGCTGCTCCCTGCTCCCTCCTGGGTAAGGCAAAGCAGCAGCACGAAGCAGCAGGGCCCGGGGCGGAGCTCAGCGGCACCACACAGGCCTAGCAAACGCCAGGTCATGAGTTCAACCCCTGGTACCACCAAAAAAAAAAATAGGATAAAGAAATGTGGGATGTATATGTGTGCGTGTGTGTGTGTGTGTATAGAAAGCCAAAATACTGTATCAGCGATCAAGAAAACATCCTTAAAATGGAACAGCAGGCTCAGCCCCATTACCGCCCTACCAGGATGAGAAAGGAGAGCGGACAGCTGTCTCCTCCTCGGATCTGCCAGCTCCTGACTGGCTCCTTCCTCCAGGCCCAAGACAGCAGCCTCGGGGCCAGGACGGGGGGCTGCAGGGGCGGGCACTGCTCACCATCATCATACGGTGCAGGTCGGCCATCTCGGGCACGCGGGCCTTGCAGAGCAGGATGACAGTGCCCGTGGGGTCCAGGCCCCGCCGGCCCGCCCGGCCGGCCATCTGCACGTACTCCCCAGGGAGCAGGTCCCGGAAGGCGGAGCCATCGTGCTTGCGCATGGAGTCAAACACCACTGTGCGGGCCGGCATATTCACACCCATTGCAAAGGTCTCGGTGGCGAACAGGACCTGGGGCAGAAGAGGCCAAGTGGGCGAGGGGCCTGCACCCTGGCCTCAGTAGCTTCCAGCCACGCCATCACTTTCCCCGTGGTTTCCTGTTTCTTTCCTTTTGCCCGTGCCCCGCACTGCCCTCCACAACGATTCTGACACCTTCAACAAGTCTGTTTTTGTGTGAGTATGGTACATTACTCAGAATACTCTTGCTTTGTGGACATGTAACTTACAATTCACAAAGGACAGTTACATATTTCGGTATTTTCTTTCTCTTTTCCTCTCTTGCTCTCTGATGCCTAATGCTGACCATTCTCTTACTGCTTTTCCTCTAGTGTCTGAGTGGTTCTGTCCCCTGCTTCTTTTTTGTCATTGTTTGGTTTTGCTTTTTGAGAGGTCTCACTGTGTAGCCCAGGCTGGCTTAAACTCCTGCCTTGGCCTCCACAGTGCCCTGTTCTTAACCGCAGCACCGTCCTGCCTAAACCCTAAGGGGCACCGCCTGGCTGGCACCTGCAGCCCCCCACGGGCACCTTGACCAGTCCACGGCTGAACAGCATCTCCACAATCTCCTTGAGGATGGGCAGGATGCCGCTGTGGTGCACCCCCAGGCCGCGCTGCAGAAGCTCGGACATGTGCAGGACCTGGGGAGCAGCGAGGCGGCCCGTGGTCAGGCCCGGCTGCAGCCCCTCGGCCCCTCAGCCCCACCGCCCCACAGATGCACCTGGGGCAGCTGGCGGTCGGAGCCGCGCAGACGCGCCAGGCAGCGCTGCAGGAAGAGGTGGATCTCGCTCTTTTCTGAGCTGGTGGTGAGGTCGAGCGAGGTGAGGCCTGAGGCCTGCTCATCACAGCGGCCCCGGGAGAAGGTGAACACCACCACCGGCAGCTGGGCCCGGGCGCGGAGAGAGGCGAGCAGGGCCAGGTACACTCCACGGTCCTGGGAGGAAAGGACAGGGAACACGGATGGGCACCGACAGGCAGAGGTGAGGCGGTGCTGAGGGAGCGGGCTCAGGGCTCACTGCAGGTGCAGGGGGGAGGCTGCACACACCTGTGCGGGACCACCCTGGTGCACGGGCTGCTTGGCCCCGAAGGTCTGCGCATGTTTGCTCATCCTCTCCTTCTTGGCCTCCACCGCTGCATAGTACCTGGACAGGGGCAGGCATTTGGCGGGGCCGGCTGGGCCCGGCCCGGCCGACCCCCGGCTAGGCCCGCCCTGGGCTTACCCCTTGGTGTGGAAGGCCCCCCGAGAGTCCAGCAGCAGGAAGAGCTCCCCCTGGGTCTTGGGGCTGTTCCCTGTGAACAGGTAGTGCTCCAGGGGGACGGGCCGAGTGAGTGTGCTGATCACGTAGATCTGACGGCGCTTCAGCCGCCTGGTGGGAGCGCGGCAACGGCAGGGGTCAGGCGGGGCGTGGAGGGCCACCTTCACGCCCTCAGCCCCACCATCCCCTCCCAACAGAAAGCGTTCTGGGCCTGCGGGGCCCCTGTGGCTACCCAGGCACCGTGTGTTCCCCAGCCACGCCCCAAGGTCCAGCCCCTCCTCCTCGTCCCCCAACACTCACTGGGGCCCCCGGGACACACAGCTCACCCAATCCAGTCAGCAAACTCCAGGGCGTTGGGGACAGTCGCACTCAGGAGGATGATGGAGACGTGGTCGGGGAGCATGATGAGCACCTCTTCCCACACGACGCCACGCTGTGCACAGCGAGACAGGTCACGGGGCCGGTGAGCTTCTGCCCTGACACCGGCGAGGGTCCACTCGGGGCAGAGGTGTAGGACCTCAGGGCGTGTGAAAGGGGAGCTGCTGCACTGGCCCCACCGGACGCCGAGCACTTACCTCGGCGTCATTGATGTAATGAACCTCGTCGAAGATGACCCATTCCAGGTCGCGGATGACATCAGAGCCGCTGTACAGCATGGAGCTGGGGAGAGTCAGAGCGGCGCTGACTCCCAGCTCCGCCCTCTCGTCAGCCAGCACAGCTCCGTGATCCAGACGGCCCCCGCTGCCACCCGAAGCCCCTCACCGAAGGATCTCCGTCGTCATGATGAGGCAGGAGGCCTCTGGGTGCAGCTGCACGTCCCCTGTGAGCAGCCCCACGTCCCCAAACGTGTTCCGGAAGTCCCGGAACTTCTGGTTGCTCAGGGCCTTGATCGGCGA
This sequence comes from Petromus typicus, assembly GCA_004026965.1. NCBI lineage: Eukaryota > Metazoa > Chordata > Mammalia > Rodentia > Petromuridae > Petromus > Petromus typicus. Next base: position 27,827 of record PVIR01009206.1, on the reverse strand, counting down.
GGTGTAGATGGTGCTGGGGAGACGGCGAAGGCAGCAGCTGGTCCACATGCTTGTCACACCCCAGGGGCTTGGTGCTCCCCTTTCTCACAGCCTTCACATCTTCCTTCAAACCATGACCCCAGAAAAACCCTGCCCACCCTTCCTGGCTCCCCACGGTCACTTCCCAACCTCCCCTGCCTCGGACCCCACTCCTCTCAGGGCCACCCCGGTTGATGTCGTAACCCTCCTACCTACAGGATGAGCGGAGAGGTGGGCAGAGAAGAGGCCCAGAAAACACACAGGGGACAGCGCAGGGGAATGGGCCGAGCGGAAGAGGGGTAGGTACCGCGTCATGTGTTTCTGAGCCAAAGCGATGGCGTACTCAGCCACCACAGTCTTCCCCGCAGAGGTGTGTGCTGCGACAAAGACAGAGTCGTGCTGCTCCAGGTGCAGGATGGCCTGCTTCTGAAACACGTCCGGCTCAAAGGGCCACTGCAGGAGAGAAACCGGTGGGGCTGACAGGGTCGCCCCAGCTCTTGATCCTGAGTGTGCAGGGCAGAGGGAGAAGGCTGGCAGGCAGGAGGCCGGGGCTGAGGGTCCAGTCCACCTGGAAGGTGTCTGGCCTCTGGCGATGAACAGACACAGGGCGCTCTGGGGAGCAGGTGGGGACCCAAGCTGCCCAGAGGTGGGGGAGCGTGTGAGCACAGAGCCGCGTACCTGGAAGGCCGGGTGGGGAATGAGGCGGTAGAAATCGCCGACGGGGGAGGTGACGTCCACAGGTACAGCCCACTGCTCCTGCGGCGGGGCCTGGGGAGGCTCTGGCAGGGCTGCAGCTGCGGCTGCTTCCTGGGAACGCCATCCAGAGAGCCCTCGCTTACCACCCGAGCTTCAGCCTGTCCCAGGCCCTGCTTCCCCCGTCACTCACAACCACCAACCTTCAAAACCAGGTCCTCCAAACTGCTGGCTCTCGCCAAGGGAACAGCACAGGGACAGGCTGGACCAGCGCTGCCCCTGGGTCCTTCTGTCTGTCCCGCTGCCTCACTCTCGTCCTCGTCGCCTCCACCCAAATCCAGGGGCTCCAGCAGGCGGCTGAGGCTGAGCAACCCAGGAGCAGGGGCGGGGTGATCTGTGGAGCAGGGCAGAAGAGGCCACCTTGTCACACTGCCCCTGTGGGAGACGGGTTCCACTGCAAAACTCTACGAAACTTACCCGTGGGGGCAAAGTTCACACCTTTCTTGAAGCCAGGAGGGATGGTGAGGAGATCTGGAGACCAGGGGCAGGGAGACAGAGTCAGGGCCACTGTGTGCTGCCGCACCAGTGCTACGTCCCATGACACACACGTCCACGGCACAGACACTGCAAGCAGGCGATCTCCTGCGTCTCTTCCAGGTGATGGGACGGAGCGCTTCTCCTTGTCGGGGAGGGACGCCTTTCCCGACTTGCACAGCCGGGGATGGGCCTGCCTGGGGACCTTCTCTTCAGGACCCAGAGGCAGACCCTAACTCACCTCTCTCAAAGTCTATCTCCTCCTCGAGCTCCTCCCTCACGCTCAGGTCTGTGAGGCTGGGCTCATCCATCCCACCTGGAGAGAGGGGTGCAGACAGGACTGCATGATGACAGCAGCGCAGGACGGGCACGGAGCCCTTCCCTGGAGACTAAAGGCCCCTCTCCGGCCACCCTCTCTCCACAAGAGTCACCTGGCCAGAAAGGGTACTGCGTGGGGTTCCCCCACAGAGACTGGCAGGCTGGCCCCGGAGGCCGGCGGAGAGACAGGGAGGTCGCGGCTGACAGGTCCGTGTTCTCCAGCAGGACCTGAACGAGACACAACAGCCAGTGCCGCTGAGCTCACTGCGACCTCGTCCCCGACCCGGCCTCCCGCGGCCCTGACTCTCACCTCCTTGTAGCCCAGAATCTGACCCGTGGTTGGGTGTCTCTGGGCCTGCAGGTCCGATGGGACTGGAGCTCCCACAGTAGCCAGGAGAGACCACGGGTCTGTCTTCCTCTGCCATTTACTGGAGAAAGAAGTAATTTCAAGTCTTCTTTCTCCCCAGCCGAGCCTCCTCCAGCACCGCCCACCCTCTCTGGGCCCTCGGGTGCCTCACCGAGCTGCATGCTCCACACCATGCAGAGGCAGCCAGGCGGGGGAGGACAGGAACAGCTGCTCTGCTTCCTGCTGCAGCTCTGGCGCGCAAGGAGGGAGGCCATGGGGAAGCTGGAACACAGCAAGACAGGAAAGGGGCCAAATTGCAAGCAAAAGAGATGGGTTTTGTGTTTCAATTTGGACTGTAATGGCCCCAAACAGCAGACTAGGACTATCTGGATGAAGCGATAATTTCCAAAGGTTAGCCCCAAGCTGCCTGCTACTGGATCACCTGGGACACTAGTTACTGTACAGATTCTGGATTTCAGAAGCACGGAAGGTAAACCTAGGCGTATGTATTTTTAAAAAGCTCCCCTGCTGAGTCTGACGCATGCTTAAAAGTTGAGAATCACTAGTTTGAGGAGTCCTGCCCCTAGCTAGATGAAGGGACAGTGTCAAAAGCTGGCATCTCAGCCATGCGATGTCCACAATTCGGGCCGGCGGCCTCTCCCGCTCTGCCTCGATCCTCCGCCACGAAGGCCCAGTGCGGAGGGGTATGTCTGCCATTCGTCGGCGCACAAGGCGGCGAGGCCACACTGGAGGAAGTTTGAGGCACAACGCCCATTTAAAGTTAGAGTCAAAAATCACTCACGGTGCTCTCTGGAGCCCCAGGCGCATTCAGCAGCTCCCAGCGGCCTGTGCATCCCAGTTCCACGGCCCGAAGCGGCAGATTCAGGGGGTCAGGGGGAGGCAGCACTATAGGGGGAAGGTTAGAGGTTAGAGGTCAAGAGTCACCAGCTTTCCACTGCCCGGGCCCACCTCCCTCCTCACCGAGGCGCTCAGTCTCGATCATCCTGGAGCCCCGCGGCTGTCCGGCCGCCAGGAAGTGCAGCGTGTAGCCGCGCAAGCCCCGCCCCAGGACGGGCGGAAGTGGGGCCGACTTCCGGCACGCCCCCGGCGCAGGTGCCGCAGACCTGCTGCGCGGGAAGGCCGGGCGGAAGTGCCCGCGCCGCGGCCGCCGCCTTGGTTACCGCGCTCTCCGCCCCTCGCCGCGTCATCGCTCCGAGCCGCTCTTGGCTGCCAGCGCGGGGCCGCCGGAGAGCGCGGGGCCCGGTTGCCGCCCCCTCAGGTAAGGTCTTCTCCTGCTCACCTTTTGCCCGTTTCTCCTGAGCCCCTCTTTCTTCTTCCCTTTTCGTTTCTCCGAGAGCGCCGCGCGGATTTTCTGCGGTTCGGAGCCGTCGGCTGGCCTTGCTAACTCTATGGGCGCGGGGCGGGTCAGGTGCCTTCCCCTTGGCGACAGAGGGGGTGTTTTTCCCTCCCCGGCCCACATGGTACCCCAGGGCTCTGGCCTCTGTAGTCCTTGGAAACAGAAGTGCTTGTTGACTCCCATGAACGGGAGCTCCGACGATAGCCTGCTTTAAACAAGGGGTAGGGAACGGCCAAGGCAGGAGTAGCAGGCCCGGGCGGTGGGTGGGGTGCAGGGTGGCTGGCGTGTGGACCCGGGGCCGTGGCAGTGGAGAAAGATGTCTTGGGCCCTGCCCCTGAACCAGGAGCCACCATGTTGGTGATCCCCCCCGGACTGAGCGAGGAGGAGGAGGCCCTGCAGAAGAAATTCAGCAAACTCAAGAAGAAGGTGAGGAAGTGTGGGTGACGGGCCCAACCTTTCAGACGCTGCACTCCGGGCACACCTGGGGTGAGTGTGAGCGGACGGGGTGGGGTCTTCCAGCTCAGCCCAGGAGCTGTGTCGCCCCTGTAGCTTCAAGAGGTGGGTGTTCTCCCTTTCCTGCGCGCGCCTTGGAATTGCCCTTTCCTGTGGCTTAGTACCCCCGAAGAGGCTGGTGATCTTCCAGTTCACTTCAGCGTCTTACTCCCAGCGTTAGGTACCCAAACTGAAGCAGTCGCCTTTCTATCTAATCTGACCTAGGACCTGTTCTTGCTCGGTCGAGAGGGCTGCTACACTCTATTTCGCCCGTGTTTGGCTGCTCTGACTTCTAGACTATTTGCATAGCAAAAATGCCTGTCAAGTCTTCTAGTTTGTTTGTTTGTTTCCTCACCTGAGATGAGGTCTTGAAATGTTGCCTGGGCTGGTCTTGGAACCCCTGGGCTCAGGCAACTCTCTTGCCTCAGCCTCACAAGGAGCTGACATCAACTACAAGCCTGTCTGCCACCACCCGGGTGTGCTGTGTCTTTAAGTCTTCTTTGAAGCAGTTTCTTTTTCATTCATTATCAATTCCTCAGAGCAGGGCTTTGCTGAAACTCACTAAGGCTGTTGTACTTGTCAAGTTCTGTCTGTTTTTGAATAGACTTCTTCCCTCCTGTTAAAATTATCTGTTTAAAATGCTAAACTTAGTTCTCTTTCTCAAAACACACTAAGTAGTTTCATACTGTGTGTTGGATGAATCCCACAAACTTTAGGCTGGTCTCCCTGTCTTATCTAATGGAAGTGTTTACTGCTCCAAATCACGTGTTCCAAAAATCTTTTCTTAATGTCTCTGCTACCCCATTTTCTTTGTCTAAAATACCTTCATGCTGTATTTGTGTTGGGGAAATCCTATTTGGGGCCCAGTGTAATAACTATTTATTTAACCATCAGGAAACTCTTATTTGCACTCAGCTGCAGGTAATCTAACCCTTTTCGAGTCATTCGTGGCAGCTCCAGTGTGGTAGTTTTATTTCCTGGCCTTCAGCTTCTTTCTTTTTTTTGAGACAAGGTCTCACTTTTGTAGTTCAGGCTGGCCCTGAGCTTGCTTTATCGCCCAGGCAAGCCTCGAACTCACAGCAATCCTCCTGCTTCTGCCTGTTGAGTGCTGGGATTACAGATGTGAGACACCACGCCTGGCATTGTTGTATGTGGTTTACCGGGGATCGAACTCAGGCCCTTGCACTTGCAAGGCAGGCGCTAAACCCCTGGCATGAGCTAAACCCCTGACCCGAGCTAAACCCCTGACCCTGTGAGTTTCTTGAGGGTTAAAACCGTGTATTTACTCCTCTGGACTCATACAGTGACTTGTCAGTTTCCTTAAATATGTAGGGATAGCCGGATGAAGCCCTCCAAAAGGGCACAAAGGCTTGTGCTTCTGCTTACACCTTAGAGCTCTGGTTCGTGATTGAATTAATTTCCTTCCACTTCAGAAAGACTGAAAGCCTCGAGTCCCGGGGCTTGGTTCGGTGAAGCACCACTGGCATATCGGGTGATCCTATGGGGTCGGATCCCAGGCAGGAGGCCGGGCTGCCTTGATTGCCACTATGGGCACCACTTGTGTTTTCTCTGAGAAGAATGTCCTTGGAGTGACTGCCCAGGGCCCATGGGAAAGGCCTGGCCGGGGCGGGTCCTCACTGGCGCCTCTCTGCTCCCCCTTGTTCCCAGAAAAAGGCATTGCTGGCTCTGAAGAAGCAAAGCAGCAGCAACACAGCCAGCCAAGGTGGCATCAAACGCTGTGAGTGACGGAAGTGGGGAGGGTGAGGGGCAGCGCGGCTGAGCGCAGCGGCGGCGGCATCTCTCTCCCGCACTCCTCCAGCACTGTCGGAGCAGCCTGTGGTGGACACAGCCACAGCCACAGAGCAGGCAAAACAGCTGGTGAAGTCAGGAGCCATCAGTGCCATCAAGGCGGAGACCAAGAACTCGGGCTTCAAACGTTCTCGGACCTTGGAGGGGAAGTTAAAGGTGAGCACGGCCGGGCTGTTCGGGGACCCGTGGTCTCGGAGCCCCTCCAACTTGGGGGGCTAGCTAAGGGGAAGAAGTAATGCACATTTCGATATAGGCACATTGCCATAACATTCTCAGCTCCTGTCTTTTACTTTTTATTCATTTTTATTTCCTTTTTTCTTTTTCTTTTGAGACAAGGTCTCGCTTTGTAGTTCAGGCTGGCACCAAACTCACTATGTAACCCAAGCAAGCCATGAACTCACAGCAGTCCTCCTGCCTCTGCCTTTTGAGTGCTGGGATTACAGGAGTGAGTCACCACACCCAGGATTGTTGTATGTGGTACCAGGGATTGAACTCGGCACCTTCGGCTTTCGAGGCAGACACCAGAACCACTGAGCTAAATCCTTGACCCTTGTTTTTGCTTCTGAGATAGAGACCCACTGTGGCCCACGCTGGCTTTGGACTCGTGGAGTCCTCCTGCCCCGGCCTCCTGGGTAGCTAGGACTGTACAGGTGTGAGCCACCACACCCGCTGGGGCTATAAGTGTTTTCTCCCTACCCACCCGGGGCCTCCGGGTCTACTGAGGGAATCAGACAGAGCTTTAGCTTCTCATCCATAGAATGTGCAAAAGCAGGTGACGCCCACACCTCCGCGTTCCACCTCCCTGAGTCGGTTTCAGAGTGTGGCCCTCCAAGAGGCTGGACGGGCCGCAGTGTCAAGGCAGGGAGCTTACGTGTACATTAAGACACAGATTTAAAAAGCAGGGTGTAAGCCAGGCATGCTTGTACACACCGGCAATCCGTACCGTGGGGGGCTGAGGCAGGATGGCACAAATTCAAGGTGACCCGGGCAATTTAGGTGACTTCAAAACTCTGTCTCAAAATCAAACATTTTTTTAAAAGGGTCAGGATGCACATCAGTGCAAAAGCCCTGGTTTTGATCCTTAATACTACCAATAAATAAGTAGGCAAAAAAAAGTGTGGATTATACCTTAGTACTTAGTTACATAAGAAACCCACACAGGGTTAAAAGAAAAGATAGACCCGAAGAGGTGGGGAGCGAGAGGGCACTCCATCGTGGTTGGACCGCCTCCTGGTGCGGCACTGACACGCGCGGCTTCTGTCCCCAGGACCCCGAGAAGGGGCCAGCACCCACCTTCCAGCCATTCCAGAGGAGCACATCGGCTGATGACAACCTGCCAGAGGTAACGGCCCCAGGATCAGGGAAGACGGGAGCCCACGTACCCTGGACCGTGCCAGCCACCGGGCACCTTAACCACCCTTGGTCTCTTTTACAGGCGTCCAGACGTCCCCAGAGGAAGTCGCTCTATGAGAGGTTAGAGACATCAGTGTGGGGTCGGTCGCCCGAGCGGGGAGGTTTGGGGCTGGAGGGGAAGGAGCCGAGCTCCAGAAGGCCTGGGAGGTGAGGAGCCTCCTGACCTTTGCTGTCCCTGTCGCCCCAGCTTTGTGTCTTCTAGCGATCGGCTCCGAGAACTGGGGCCGGATGGAGAGGAGGCCGAGGGCCCGGGTGCTGCTGACGGGCCTCCCCGGAGCTTTGACTGGGGCTACGAGGAGCGCGGTGGCGCCCGCTCCTCGGCCTCCCCTCCCCGAAGCCGCAGCCGGGACCACAGCCACGAGAGGAACAGGGACCGAGAGCGGGAGCGGGAACGAGACAAAGACCGGGACCGGGAGCGGGACAAAGACCGGGACCGGGAGCGGGACCGGGAGCGGGACCGGGAGCGAGAGGGCCCTTTCCGCAGTGAGTGGGCTCGCTGGTGGGGCCTGACCCTCTGTGGAGGTACGAGGACAGCCCTCCTCACTGTGGTTCCTCTTCCCGCAGGGTCGGACTCCTTCCCGGAACGCCGGGCCCCGCGGAAGGGGAACACTCTCTACGTCTATGGAGAAGACATGACGCCCACGCTCCTCCGCGGAGCCTTCGCGCCCTTCGGAAACATCATCGACCTCTCCATGGACCCTCCTAGAAAGTGAGCGCCGGGGGCCTCAGGATACGAGGCCGCGGCCTGTGTGAGTGGCAGACTGGAGTGGGTCCGGCAGGGCCCACAGCCCCACTAACCCTGCATTCTCTCTCCCAGCTGTGCCTTTGTCACCTACGAGAAGATGGAGTCTGCAGATCAGGCCGTGGCCGAGGTTGGAACTTCCCAGATCTGCTCTTCCTGTCCCTGCTCCTGGCCTCCCGTTCTCTCCTTGAAGTACTGGGCAGCCAGGGCAAAGCCAGTCCCCCAGAGCGCCAAGATCTCTGCCTAGTCACATAGGAAGACCCACATGCTCAGATCCCCTCCGGCCCGCCCCGGGGAGGGGAGCCCCACGCAGGCGCCGTGGTGCCCGTGTGACACCCCCACTCTGTCCTCCTCTCTTCTGCTGCAGCTCAACGGGACCCAGGTGGAGTCCGTGCAGCTCAAGGTCAACATAGCCCGTAAACAGCCCATGCTGGACGCTGCCACCGGCAAATCCGTGTGGGGCTCCCTCGGTAAGAGCGGGCTCTCCCGTCCAGTCCCCGCAGCCAGCCCGCCCGTCCCCCTGCGCGTCCCCGGGTCTCGAAGGAGTCGGGATTGGTGTGGAGGCTGCGGGCGCGGAGGACGGGTGAGGGAAGAAGGAGAGTACTGGGCACAGCTCCTGCAGCAGTGCCTGCGAGGCGGAGCGCTTATAGGACTTTGAAATTGTGGATGTGGAACTCAGCTGTGAGGTGTGGAATGAAAACACGGATTAGGGTCACCTGCGTCTCCAGGTGGCTGCAAAATGACTCCGCAGGGAGACTGATTGTGGAAAAAAGAATGTCCCCGTGCTGGCCTGGGACATCCAGGAGCCCGTGAGGAAGCAGGTGTCCCCAGCAGCCCTGACACATTGGGCTGAGCTGAGGCTGTGGCCGAGCAGCTGGGAGGGAGGGTCAGGCTGGGACAGGTGAGGGACACAGCGAGGGGGGTGGTGTTAGCAGGGACGAGGCGCAGGGAGCGCGGGCAGGGACTGGCTGGCAGCAATCGCCAGCCCCAGAGTGTGTGGGGCCTGGAGGGGTGCAGCATCTCTGGTACTGGGAGGAGAGGGGGAGGAAGCTATCCGGCTGGAGGGAGCTCTGGCCAGAACCCCCGCCATGAGTCCTGGGGCCTGGTAGCAGTTCTCAGCGTGAATAGCTGATTTTGTCAGATAGCAGATTTTCCTTGGAAACGGTAGAAAGGGCTTACAGCAAGAGTGACCTATGGGTACCACGTCAGGAAACGAAGACTGACCCAGGTATCAACAAAGCTACGAAGATTTTCTAATTTTTAATTTCTGATATACTGGCAAACATTCACATGCCTTGGCGATAGCTTTTGGTGATTTTTCTAAGACTAAAACATTTATCACACACGCTCCGGCCGGCCTCCTTTGGCCCCGTTTGGCCCCCTTGGGCCCTTGTGAGCGTCCTGGAGGAGCCTGGCCACCAGGGGGCAGGAGCGAGGCGACCCGGCTCCTGGCCCTTGGGGCCCTGGGCTGCACACCGGGTCAGACCTTCACTGTCATTTTTTCTCCCTGCTTAGCTGTCCAGAACAGCCCTAAGGGCTGCCACCGGGACAAGAGGACTCAGATCGTCTACAGTGACGATGTCTACAAGGAGAACCTTGTGGATGGCTTTTAGGGATGGAAGCCGGGTTCCTGTGCCTCGTACCCCCGTGCCGTCTCAGTCTCAGTAAAACACCGGGGTGGAAGCGCACACCTCTCCCTCCGCCTCCTGTGTCTCGGCTGCGGGATCTGGGTTGAGCCTTTAGAAAGGGCGTCAGAGCTGGGGTCCGTGGGCGGGACACGGCCAGTACACCCACCCTGCCCCCAAAGACCTTGGAACACAGTGATCACACAGCTGCTTTAATTTGGTCCCAAGCCCCTTTCCAGCAGGAAACACCTCACAGGAAGCCCAGATCCTCATCTTTGAGTTTCTCCTTGAGCCAGGGCAGCACTTGGAAGAGGCTGACATGAAAGTCCCGGGCGTGCGCCGGCACCTGCTGCGACCGTTTCTGGTTGTGGCAGACATCCACGACTCCCCAGCTGATCACACCGACCTGTGAGGGCAGAGGCCGCGGGCTGCTCGCACAGTCCTGCCCGATGCTAGGAAGCAGGCTAGGGACCCTCACCTCTGCCCCCGACACCCAAGGACAGACGCCTGGCCCTGAACTGACCAGGCCAAGGACTTGCCTGAGGAGAAGCAGCCTCTGCCACCCTCCCACCCCCAGCCACCCGCATCGAGCTTTCCTTCTGCGGGGTCCCTGCCAGCTTCGGGGCTCCCCAGACAGGAAAGGGGCACTCACTTGGATGAAGCGACTCCTCTTGTGAATGATCAGAGGGCCACCGGAGTCCCCTGCAGGACAGAGAAGCTGTAGAGAAGGAGCACAGGCCTCGGGAGCTTGCAGCCCACCAGAGCACAACTCACCTCTGCAGGTGTTAGGGTCAGCGTAGGGGTCCACTCCGCCGGTGCACAGGAACCTGGGGGTGACCACCTCGTGGATGTCCTCGACCTGGTCGTAGCCAGCGGCGTACTTCGCATCCCTCTCACAGCTGGCCTTCTGCAGGGGACAGGGACAATGGACAAAGCTGGCCAGGGCTGGGTCGCCTCCTGCTCAGGACCCCATGCTCACCCGCTCTCCGTTCTTGATGTAGACCTCCTTCCGGGTCAGCTTCTTCTGCTCCTCGGAGACAAACAGAGCTTTGACGTCCTTGGCAGGGAGCAGCTCTTCCTCTGGATGGGCGCACAGATGAGGTTACTCCCGCTGCTGTCTCCCCGTCACCTGACACTCAGCACACACCCCTCGAGCCCTTCTTGGGACCCCGGCTGGTGGTGGCAAGCTTTTGGCACGTATGCCACAGGCGGCTGCTTGTTAACCTGGGAAGCCCCAGAGGTTCTCCTCCCGAAGCCCCCTGGGGTCCTGGTCCCGTACACTGAGTCTATTCTCGCGGGTCCCAGAATCTGCCTTACTGTGTTGCTGACAGGTGGCCGACTGAGGAAGCCGCAGGGCTCGAGTCGTTCCCTCGGTGCAGGGCAGACAGATAGGCCTATTGGAGGTGGATGTCAGGGCTGCCTGCCCACCCGCCTTCCCCTCCCACTGACCGGCTGGCCGGCCAGCCTCTCACCGGAGAGTCTGGCTGAACTTCAGCTTCTGCTTGAGCTTGATCAGCGCCACGTCGTAGTCATAGAACTCGAGAATCCCCTGTTCCTTTTTCCCGTTGATGTTGTACTCGGGATGGAACAGGATCCCTTCGATCTCCAGGTCCTGCCTCTTCCCTTCTGAGAGGAGGAAGGCGGACACGTAGCAGACTCCTGCCTCTGCCTTGTGCTGCCCGCCCACAGCTTCGGCTCCCTCCCTGCTGGCCCAGCCCTGCACTTACCCACATTGACCTTGATGGAGTGCGTCTGGTCCTCCACCGTGAAGCAGTGCGCAGCTGTCAGCACGAAGTACTCGGACACCACGGCCCCCATGCAGTTCTCGTGTCCCTTCTGAGGCCTCTGGGCACAGCATGGGAGGGAGGCTCAGCCACAGCCTGCTGTGCCACCCGCGAGTCCCCTGCTGGGCACTGCACTTACAGTGACCGAGATCTTGGCTTGCCATGGCTGCTTGTGGTAGTCCGTGCCCTTCCTGTGCTCCCAGACCATGCCGCAGAGCCCCAGGGACTGGCTTTCATCTGGGGGGAGGAGAGTGTGGTGACCCTGTGTGGCTTCCATCCTGAGCAGCAGTGCCGTTCCCTTCGGGGTCCCCATGACCACCTCCGTGGGGAGCAGAGGCCGTGAGAGGAAAAGCCCCGGGGCTTTGCCTCCCCGTGTGAGGGCACAAGAACCACTGGGCGCTGAGGGGAGCTTGGGACTGAGCACGAGGAGACGCAGCGGTTTTCAGGCCCCACCCTGTGGGCTTGCTGGCTCTCGGCCTCAGTTTCCACATCTGCAAAAGGAGGCACTAAGGTCTCTGCTATTGCTCCGAGCTCTGTGGGTCTCAGACCCGGAAGGCAGCAGCCGCAGGCGGCGGGAGCAGTGGCCCGTGTTGGACGGAGGCATGGCCAGGGCCTCCGGGCTCATGGGCCGTGAGCGACGTGGGGCCCCTGACGGTCTCCCACCTACCGATCATCTGGAAGAAGACGTCCTCCAGGTTCTCCATGTCCTTGACTCTGAACACATGCTGCTCGCCATCCTTCTTGGAGGCCAAAGCGTTGATATTCACTTGGTCCACCAGTGGCCCAACCCCAAACACGTACACATCTGAGGGAGACGGGAGGGTGAGCGTCCAAGCCCAAGCGGCCTGGGCACGTCCCAGCCAGGTCCTCACCCAGGTAATCCTCCCGAGGGTTCCTGCGGTTCTTGCCGATGTTCAGCAAATCCCGGATGTCTTGGATGATGGTGACTGGGTCCCCGCCCATGTTGTACAGACCTGCAGAAGGGAGGGACCGTGAGGGTGCACAGTGGGCGCAGAGTGGCAGGAGGTGAGTAGCAGGCAGAGGGCCTGGGGGAGAAGGGCCCCGAAGCCAGCATCCGGGGCTGAGGCCTGCCCCCCCCCCCGGCTGTCAGTCAGGGGCTGACGGTGGCTCCGCCCACTGGCCGCGAGGGTGCTGACCGTCCGTCATGATGATGACGACGTGGCGGGTGCGGTTCCAGCCCTCAGGACGGGCGTCCCGCTCCCAGCCCATCATGTTGTACACCTCCCGGAGGGCCCTCTTGGTGTTCGTGCCGGTCTTCAGCTTGTGGTCTGTGGAGAAGGAAGACATTGTCCCTTGTCTTCCACACCCCCATCCCCGTGGCCGTCACAAGTGGGCGCTGGGCTCCACCTCTTCGTGAGCAATGCCACAGATTTCCTTCCCCAGGTCTCTGCCAACTCCTTGCCGTGCCTCCAGCCAGCCAGCCTTCCTCTGTGATCCCCTCGCAGCACCCCAGGTGCTCCCTCGGCAAAGCCCCAACTCCCCTCCCCAACTCCTGACCTTCATAGTTGATTCCCTCCAGCTGCTCCATGACCCAGTCTGCGTCGCTGCTCCTGTCTTGTGACACTCTGACCAGGACTCTGGGCTCTGTGGCGTACGTCACTAGGCCGTATCTTGGCCGTACTCCGTAACTCGCCACCTGTGAGTGGGGGTCCACAGCATGGCAGTGAAAGTGACTGCTGTGGGGGAGAGGATGCAGCACCTTTTCTGGGACAGGGGAAGCCACAGTGAAAGGCTCAAGGCTGGAGTTTTCGAGAAACACTGCTAACCATCAGGGTGCTCCTTCATAAAGAAAGGAAAGGAGGGACCGGACCTCCAGGAGCTCTGGGGCCCTGCGGCCCGGGGGCGGGGAGTACTGGGGAGCCACCCGAGAAGGGCACTGAGGTCCACGCAGCACCCCACCTTCTCGATGAGGCTGGCCAGGCACCGCTTGGCCCCTGTGAAGTTGCCGGCTCCGATGCTGTCTGACCCGTCCAGCACCAGGTAGATGTTCATGGAGCCCGAGGGGTCCAGGACAATCTTCCGCTTCTGTTGTTCTCCTGAAGGCCAGTGGGGAACAGGGCTGCCACATGCAGCACGCCCCTGCCCCTCCCTTCTCTTCCTGCCCGCGTCCCCTCTGCCCACAAACCTGGGTTGTGCCCATCCTCAGCATCAACCCCTTCGATGGTCTCTGTCAGGGAGGACAGGAAGGCTTCGGCCACCTCCTGAGGGGTGTCGTACATGAAGGAGTCTAGGAGAGGCGGGAGTGAGCTCTCATGTCCAACGGGCCAAGGACGGCGGGGGTGGGGGGAGCCGGGGAGAAGGCGGGTCCTGGTGCGGGGCTCTGCGGCTGCCTCACCTTGGCAGGAAGGCTCTGTCCCACTCCAGGAGCCGCCTTCCTGGCACCTCCGCTGCTCAGAGCCGCGCAGTGTGAGGCCCCTGCTGCAGGAGTAGGTGACGGTGTCCTCCAGGCGGTACTGGCTACCCACCTTCCTTGTACCAATGGGGATGCCGGGGCTGGGGCAGTAGGCCGCTGTGGGGCACAAGATGCAGGGCTGAGCGGAGCCGAGGCCCAAGGGCAGGGCGAGGGCAGAGCCCAGTGTCGCCCCACACCGCACCTCCGTCGTCACAGATGGCAGTCTGCCCGTCCCACCGGCCATTTCCTTGGCAGGTGCGGTTGGCCGAGCCCCGCAGGGTGTACCCGTGGTAGCAGTGGAAGGAGATCTGGTCGCTGACGTTATAGTAGGGAGACCGGGGCCAGTAGTCCCCATTCTCAAACTCCTGGGGTCTTGGACAGCGGATTGCTTTGGGACACAGGAGGAATAGAAGTTGTGAAGTGCTGTCCTCAGCCCTCCGGTCTCGGGGGCCATCCCGGGGGAGCGCCGCCCACCCAACCCAGCAGCGCGCCATCTCTCCCCTCCGAGCGCCCTGTGCACCGCCAGGCTCCTCGACACCCGCAGAGACCTAACGAGGGAGCTTCCTTCAGCGGCCTGCTGCCCCAACCCCTCCCACCTGCACCCCAGAGCTGCTGCCGCCCTGCTGTCCTTCCCCTGAAGGCTGACCTTGGCCATCACCTGCCCTGTCCCGCCCAGCCCCACGAACCTCTGCACTCCGCCTTCCTGACGACCTTCTGATCTCGAGTCCTCAGAGGGCTCCAGGACCCCGTGGACCTGCAGGCTCGGGTCTGTACAGGGTAGGGGTAGAACCCAGAGGGACACAGGTACTCCAGGACCTGGCCCTGTTTGAGAAGTCGGAAGGAGCCACCTTTGATCTCTATGCCCTCGGAGGAGCAGGTGCCCTGGGGCAGGTCGGCAGGCCTGGGAACTGCTCTGACACCTGAGGAGAAAGGCCGCTGAGCCAGCTCGCCAAGCCAGGAAGGAAGTGAAGGCCCCAGTCCATAAGGCCGTCCTCGCTTACCTGCAGGCCACAGCCCCAAGACTATGGGCAGCAGGCAGAGCCAGCAGCCCAGGCTGCGCCCCACGGCCATGGCAGGCAGGAGGAACGTGGCCGGTGCTGCTCTAGGTTCGTCCCGGGCTCCTCCCTGGCTGAACTGCAGACCTGAGCCTGGCCGCCTTCCCTTCCCACCCGCCCCAGCCTTTTATGCAATCCATCCTGGCACCTTGCTGGCGCTGCCTGCCCTGCACACACCACTTTCTCGGAATCCCCAGGCAGGAGGGCCCCAGGGAGCTGCCAGCCCAGGAAACAGAAACTACCCGGCCCCACCCTCTGCCTCTGCCTGGGGCCCGGGACTTCCCTGGCCAGCCCCTCCTCTGGCCCCCAGGCCCCTGGCCAGCTGAGACCACCCAGACTTGGGCCACTCCCCAGGGACTGTGCTGCAGGGCAGAGTCCAGGCACTGTTTGTCCAGCAGGGTCTCTGACCTTCCTGGAACCATCTGGCCTCCCCTCCCCCCAAGCAGAGGCACAGACCGATGGAGAAATCTTAGAATTTTATTAATTTCAAAGCTGGGGAATCCCATGTGACGGTGAAAGGGTCCAGAGCCAACACACTAGGGGAAGGACTGGATTCCTGTAGTGGGGCACAGACGGGGGCACAGGGTCTGGGGTGGGCCTCAGGAGGAGATGGGGCTGGTGGCAGGTCCGGGAGGCACTGCCGAGTGAGCAGCCCTACCTAAAGCGGCAGGAAGTTGAGGACGCCTGCCAGGTGCTGCCTGAGCCAGGGCTGCAAGCGGAAGAGATCCACGTGGAAGTCTCGGGGTGGTGGGCTGCCCGGGGGTGCCTTTCTGCGCACCTTTTTGTTAGAAGCATCTTGGCAGGGGTCGTAAAGGCCCCAGCTCACCAGGCCGACCTGGAGGAGAGGAGAGGAGGGGTGGCCCGGGACTCAGCCAGCTCCAGACAAGGAGGGGTGGCCCGGGGCTCGGCCAGCCCCAGATGCAGCCCCGGCCCGTCTTGCCCTTCTCACCTGGAAATATCTGAACCTGCGCTCCAGGAAAACCGCTCCCCCGGACTCTCCTACCGGCAGAAACCAAGACGGTCACACTGCAGGCAGCCCACGTGTGCCCAGGGGCTGCCCAGCACGAGACACCAGCACCCACCTTTGCAGGGGTTGGCATCATTCTCAGTCCCACTGCACAGGAACTGGTCGGTCACCACCTCCCTGATGTCCGTCAGGTTGGGAAACGTCTTTCTGTCTTGGGCGACAGCTTCAATGCAGCGTGCCCTCTGCAGAGGCCAGGGGAGAGAGAGATGGACCGAGGGGGCAGTCGGAGCTGCAGGGCGAGGGGCAGCACTTGGGGGGACCCGGCACCCCCTCACCTCTGCCCTCGTCTTGAGGTTAATGTTCAGTTTGATTCCGCTCAGGGACACAAAATGAGCAGGTACGCTCTGTGGGTTCAGAAGTTCTGCCTCTGTGTGGAGAGACGCAGACTTCCAGCCTGGGAACTCCCCCACACACGCCTGGCACCGTGACCCGAACCCAGCCTCACCGTGGTCCTTACACGTGCTGCGTATGCTGTGGGGCCTCCGCAGAGCCAGGTTGGCCTCCACGGTGCAGGGGAGGCAGATGGGTCTGGGGGTCAAGAACAAGTATCACGTGGCTGGTCCTCAGTGTCCCCTCACCCCCAGCGGCACCTCCGGCCTCTGAAGGGCACCTGGCATGAGTAGACAGCTGCACTTTCTGGGCCAGCTTGAGCAGGGCAATGTCATTGCCGTAGAACTCCGGGATGCCCTGGCTCTGCTTCGCGTGGACGTTGAACCCAGGATGGATCACTTCCTTCTCGATAAGGAATTCTTTGCCCCACGGGGAGCTAGGGTCCCCTGGGAACAACAGTGCAGATTATGCTAGGCCAGGGTTCCTGTAGCGGCCAGTCTGGGGTGGGCAGGGATGCGGGCATGCTGGCACAGGCCCTCACCCACAATGACCCTCCACAGGGAGCGGTCCTTGGCCTGGTGGAAGCAGTGAGCCGCCGTCAGCACCCACTGGTCAGAGATGAGGGACCCCCGGCAGGTCTCCTGGCTCCTGGGCTGCGGGGAGCGTGGAGTTCAGGGACGTCCCGCGGCGGCTTCCACCCCCACCGGCCACCCCCCCCTTACCTTGATGGTAACGTGCCACGGAGTCCTCTCCTGGTGGGAGGCGTTGGCTGACATGTTCCCTACCCCACAGACGGTGTCTGGGAGCGCAGAGACGTCTGCAGCAGTGGGGGAGGCGAGTGTCGGTGGTGCTCCCAGCCGGGCCCTGCTGTCCCCACCCCAACCTAGGAAAGGGCGGTGCCGCACCCAGCAGGTGTTCGAAGGCCTGGCGCAGCGCCTGCGTGTCCGGCAGTTTGAAGGCGTGCTTCTCCCCGTCCTTCTTGGACGCCAGCTCATTCAGCTCTTTCCAGTCCACATCCAGGTTGCCCACCCCGATGGCATAGATGTCTGGTGGGAGGAGGGAGGTCAGCAGGATCCCGAGACAGGAGGGGCGCTGCACTGTGAAGACCTTCCTGGCCGCACTGTGCATCCACAGGCTTCCTTTCCCGCCAGGCCTCTGCTCGATGACCCCTTCTCAGCAAGGCCCCTGCAAACGGGCCGGGTACCCCAGACCCACAGCCCGCCGGCTCCTCACCCCCTGCTGCGCTCCCCAGGCCCCCTTGTCTGATATGCAGCCCGCACTGGACGGAATGAGGCTCCCAAATGGCCATGTTTGAGCCCGAAACCAGGACCTGTGTCTTTTTAACCCTGGAGGAGCCAGTGTGGCCTGGTGGTCAGGCTGCCCAGCTCCACCCAGCCCCCTGCTCCTTCTTAATAAAGAGTCTGAAAGCTTTGGCTCCTGTCTCAGGTGCTAAGCAGGGAAGAAGTGGGGTAGTTAGTTTCAGAAAGATATTGTGTGTGAGGGCTCGCGTTCACTCCCCAGTACGACCAAACACACAGGCACACACACCTGTACATGCGTGCACTCACACAGAATCAGCTAGCCCAGGTGGGGTTGGGAGTGGAAAGCAGACCCCAGGGGAAAGACTTGAAAGCTCAAAACCAGCTGCCCGTCCTTTGCAGAGACACACACCTGCAGCCCCAACCACTGGGAGGCTGAGGCAGGTAGGTCAAGAGTTGAAGCCCTACCCAGGCAACTTGGTGCTGTGTTGTGTTTTTATGTGGTACAGGGAATGGAACTCAGGAGCATGTGTTTGCCGGGCAGGCGTGGTGCCACTGAGCTACATTCCCGGCCAACTTAGCACCAAATGAGATCTTGTCTCTAAGCGAAAATGTTTTTTAAAAGATGGAGGATGTAGCTCAGCACAAAGGCCCTAGGTTCAAACCCCTGCACCAAAAGGAAAAGATCCGTCTTTTTGGACAAAGCTGAGTACAGTTTGTGTTGACCCTGAACCTGAGGGAAGGTCCGGGCACGGGCAGCATGAGCGCGGTCAGCTCACAGACTACGGAGCAGGAACCCAGGGACCATCCCAACCAGGAACCTCACTCCCTGCTTCCCGGAGCGGTTCCTGAGATGGGACCCGGTGGTGCCTTCCACCTGTCCATCCAGGAGGAAGGCAGGCCAGCCCTGCAGTGCAGAAAAGGCACCTGGCCGGGCCAGACCGGACCCCGTGCTGGGACTCCGCATGCCCACGTGAGCCTGGCCACCTTCACAGAGGATGGCGGCGACAAGTCGGCAGGCCCGAGGCCTGCCTGTGGGGCAGACACTCACCTAGATAGTCGTTCCTGTTCTGCCTGATGTTCAGGATGTCTTTGATGTT
This sequence comes from Petromus typicus, assembly GCA_004026965.1. Taxonomy (NCBI): domain Eukaryota; kingdom Metazoa; phylum Chordata; class Mammalia; order Rodentia; family Petromuridae; genus Petromus; species Petromus typicus. Next base: position 9,512 of record PVIR01009206.1, on the reverse strand, counting down.
GTTGACTGCCAGTTTGGGAGAGCCGCCCATGTTGGACTTTCCTAGAACGCGGAGTGAAGGGCGCCCATCTGGTGCTCGGATGCCCCACAGCCCCGGAACCTCAGCAAGACTGCCTCGAATACACTGTTTCCTGAAGGTTCTACACCCCAGATGCTGTACCCAAAGCCTCAAGGGCATCTTCTCACTTAATTCTCATGAACCTCCCAAAGGTGGGTACCCCTGTTTTATGGACCAAAACAGTCCTGGAGGAGCTACATAATTTGGACAAAACCAAGAGGTGAGTGGGAGGCTGAGCACTCCAGAAGCTCCTCCCCTCTGTACCCCACAGCCCCCCGGGGAACCTGACCCCCAGCTCCCCTCCGGGGCAGCAGACTCACACCTCTAGTCAAGAGCCTGCAACACACACCACCCCATAAAGATCGTGCCGGGAGGGAAGGGCCGCTGGCACTGCCCTGCTGCTGCCACCCCTGTGGTCATCCTCAGCAGCCCTGTCCCCACTGTATGAAGACACTGAGGCAGGCACACATGCCACGGCAGCGCAGATGCCGCGACTGAGCAAAGGCACAAGACGTTCTCATCGAAAATCGTCTCAGCCACAGAAAACCCTGGGCTCTCTCCTAAGAAGCTGCTTTACACTTTCGACTGCAGTAGGGTTTGCCTCATCCCTCTGAAGTCCATTGCTTTACTGAGTAAGGAAAAACCGAGGCCCAGGGCTGGGTGTGGTGGCACAGCCAGGCCCAGTGCTGAGGAGGCTGAGGCGGGAGGATCGCTCTTCAGGCCTTCAGACCTTGGCACCTACCGTCCGTCAGGAGGATGATGGCGTGTCGGATTTCCTGCCAAGCCATCGTGCTCATGCCCAGCTGCACCCCTTGGTTATTCATCATGAGGTAGACACTACGGAGGGCCTCGTAGATATTGGTCCCAGTTCCATTTTCATGATCTGGAATATGCCACATGGTGGAGAAACCTCAGCTCTGCCAACCTCCAGAAATGCAACTCATCCAACTGCTTTGACAAACTCAAACCTCTGCCATCCAGACAGAGATTTGCCTCTTAAACATTAAAGGTCTTTCTACCTTAGAAATGTTCCTAAGGGCCAGGATTTAGCTCAAGTGGTACCTCACCGGATCTGGAAGCACAGGGCCTGACTTTGTTCCCGGTGCCATGAGTTCAAGGCCAGACTGAGCTACGTAATGAGACCTTGTCTCAAAAAACAAAAAGAAACACTCATTAAGTAACCCTAGTCCTAAAGCACTCATAAGGTTTCCAAAGAGCTCCGGTTGTTGGACGCCAGCTTTCTGCCACCAGGGCATCTCGTGTTAGCAGACAACATCGGGGAGCTAAGCAGGGACCCCGAAAGCCTGACAGCACAGGGCAGCCATCTGGAGCGGCGTGACTGGCAGCTGGGCCCAGACCTCGGGCTCAGGAGCTGCCCGAGCCTGGGGCTCTGGTGCCCAAGACCAGTCTCCACCCTCGAAGCTGTCCAGACGTCAGGTCCGTCTCACATCCCCTCTTAGCACCTGCATGCCAGCCGCACCTTTCTTTCCTTCTCCTGGTGCCAGGAATCTAACTCATAACCTTGTGCTCGCGAGGCAGGCGGTGGTGCCACCGAGCTACATCTCTGGCCCAGGTTGCACCTTTCTTACTTCCTGGCTGTTTCTGAGGCAAAGTCCCCCCTCCTCGAGCCGGGAGGACAGGTGTGGTACTGCACCCAGCTGGCGGCCACACACACCTTTATAGTTGGCGTGTTCCAGTCTGTAGATCACTTCTGTCACGTCCCGGGACTTGGCACTTGGGATACGCATGATAACTTTGGGTTTGGAAGCAAAGGTGACCACGGCGACGCTGACATTGATCTCAAAGCTGAAAATCTGTGGGCAGCAGGGGAGGGGGTGAGGGGCCCAGGAGCACAGGGCATGGAGGAAGCAGCAAGACGGGGGGCCAGACACTTGGGAAGAGACCGCGGCTCACAGAAAGCCAGGGAAGTAACTGCTGAACATCTCCTTCTTGTTTTGTTTTGTTTTTGAGACAGGGTCTTGCTGTACAGTTCACGCTAGCCTTGAACTCACAATATGCCCCAGGCTGGCCTCCGACTTGTGGCAATCCTCCTGCCTCAGCCTCCTGAGTGCGGGGATTACAAGCATGCACCATCATGCCTGGTATAAACCCTGTGTTCAATCCCCAGCTGTAGCTGGGAGGAAAATCTATCTATCCACAAGCCTGTTGTGAAATACCCCATTACAAAACCATGTGCTGTCCAGGAATTCAAACTAGTATCTCCAGACTTTCACTCCTGCAGCCTGTCGGTAAGAGTATTTCGGGACACGCCCCAACACAAGCATATGCGTACATTATAAATGTTGTAAGTGCTTCTTCTCTACTCAAATGCATTGTACACTTGTCGAAAAACACGCAACAGTTCAAACTCTAGGAGGAAAATAATACCACCGTACCAATTTAATTAAAGTCAAGTCACTCGGTAAGGGTGCCACACCTCCCAAAGCTCTTTTATCACCACCACGGGAGACCACGGCTCTAGACAATGAATTCCTGGAAAAAAGACCTTGGCCGTGTCCATCTTTTGTTTTGTTTTGTTTTTTGAGACAAGGTTTCACTAGGTAGTCCAGGCTAGGCTGGAATTTGAGGTGACCCTCCTGCCTCAGCCTCTGAATAACAGGTAGCAACTTCGGGGTCCCCAAGCACCCAGCACCATACCTCCCAGGGAGCAGTGGCCCCAAAGGTTGTTATAAAATGAACACTACAGTCACCAGCCGAGTGACCGACCCGGCTGGCCACAGGTCTAACGTGGCCTGGGGAGGGGCTAAGAGGGGATGGGAGAGGCTGGGGGGAAGGGCACCCCCGCCTGGCCACTGACCCGGTCCACCATGGACACGGCGCTGTCCTTGAAGGTCTGGAAGTCCGTCTCCGACACGCTCTGCGAGGCGTCAAGCAGCAGGTAGAGGTTCAGGTGCCCCGAGCGCCGAATCTGGATCCTGCGGCCCAGGCTCCCTGCGGAAGGAGGGGAGCGGAGAGGAGCGGAGCGAGGCCGCGGCCCGCCTCCTGGGCGCCCCCTCCCGGCCGCGCCGCTCACCCTCCGGCGTCCGGATGGGGTTGGTGGCTCCGAGCAGGTGGGACAGCGAGGCACCCAGGGCGGGCGCCACGTCCTCGGGGAAGTCGTAGGAGTGGGGCTCTGCGGGGAGAGCGGGGGTCAGCCGGGGCCGGCGCCGCCCCCCGGGGACGCCCGCTACTCACGCCGGCAGACGGGCTCGGCGCCGCTCCAGACGCCGCTGGCCTGGCACTCGCGCTGCTCAGACCCGGTGAGCACCAGGCTGGAGGCGCAGCCGTAGCTGACCTTGTCCCCGAGGCCGAAGCGGGACCCTGTGCGCACTGCGCCCACCGAGGTGCCCGGGTTGGGGCAGTGGCCGGCTGTGGGCAGACAGGCGAGCAGGTGAGCCAGCGCCGCGCCCGGCCCTCCTCGGAGACCCTCAGAGGTGCCAGGCCCGGGAGGCGCCAGAGAAGGCCCGGGAGAGACCGGCGGTGTCGACTCGCGGCCGCCATCGCCCTCTGAGGCATCCCAGCCTCGACTCCGGCCCGCAGGCGCCGCCCTGTCCCCCGAGCTCACTGCACACCCACACCCGCAGGCGTCAGAGGGCATGGCGCGACAGCACAGCTGCAGTGCGCGGGGTCATCGGTGAGACTGTCAGCCTGGGTCTGCTAAACGCGTGCCAGCCTTGCAGCACCCTCCCCAAAGCCACGTGTAGGCCCCTCACTCAGAGGAAACGAAGGGTACCACAGGGACACGCGAGAGTGTCCTCACGTTCACGCCAGCATGGGTAGCTACTCAGGGCAGACCCGAAGGCGCCGGGTCGCCGGGTGAGGCTGTGGTCCTGCCACCGGCCGGCCTGAGAGCGCGGAGCCGCTGTGCTGCCAGCGGCCGCTGCAAGCCGCTCGCCCTGCGCAGAGCGACATGGCCGGCCCCTTTGACAGGTAAGAAAACCGAGGCCTGGAGAAGCCCAGTGAGCTGCCTGGAGCTGCCGGGCTGAGCGCCAGCCTTGGAAGCGGCGCCCGCACGCCAGCTCGGGCCTCGGGGCCCTGCTCTCTGTGGCATGGCCGCAGCACGGGGGAGGCGGAGGGCTCGGCAGACCCCGCCCCGCGCGCCGCTGAGCGCACAGCTCACCCCCGTCGTCGCACACGGCCGTCTCTCCGTCCCACACGCCGTTGGGGCGGCAGCGCCGCACCGCGGAGCCGCGCAGCGCGAAGCCCTGGTCACACTCGAAGCTCAGGTTGCCGCCCACGGGGTGCGAGCCCAGCCGCGGGGAGTACACGCCGTTCTCGAAGGCCACGGGCCCCGGGCAGCGGACGGCTGTGGGAGAAGGGGCACGGGGCCGCTGGGTTACCCGGGCTGGGCTTCGAGGCGTGGTGCCCCAGGCACGTGTGGGCGCACCCGCTGGTGCCAGTTCGCGGAGGGAGGAGGCAGGGGCACGGCAGGACTATCCCGCGCTCAGCCCCACTGACAGCGACCCCGCCCTCCTGGTCATGCCAGGGCTCTCAGGAGTGGTCGGCGATGTGCAGCCGGCTTTGGCTTCCCAGCCCCCACCAGAGCCCACCCCACGGGCCGGCACCTTCCCAGGCCGGTCTGTCTTGCCTTTTGGGTGAGGAATGAACCCAAAGCCCGACTCCCTTAGCCAGTGCTCCGAGCTGAGATGGCTCTCGGCCCTCTCTGACTTTGCGTTCTGAGACAGTGTCTTGCTAAATTCCCCAGGCTGCCCTCCAATCTGTGATCCTCCTGCCTCAGCCTCCCAAGGAACTGTCCAAGCCTTTTGAAAGGACCTCTGCAGTTGCATCCCACCCCCTGGCTCACGGTGACCCCTACTCCTGGAAAGGTAAATAAATGTTCTGGGCTGCCCTTGGGGGCAGAATCCTGGGGGCCTCACGTCTGCAGATTGCCTTCGCCAAGCGCCGGGGTCTCGGGCCGGCCCCCGGGGTCCGCCACTGCCCATTGCTGGAGCACAGCCTCGATGCGAGAGATGGATAGCTGCCCGGGGGGCAGACGTAGGTGAGGAGGCTCCCCGGGGCCCAGCCGTGGCTGAGGGTGAAGGTGCCGCCTGTGATGTTCACGTTCTGGGGACAGGAGGTCACCGATGCTGCCAGGCCTGTGGGCGGGAGGGAGGGCAGCGCCAGGACAAGGACACGGGTTGGGGAGAGGGAGACGCAGCGCGGGTCCCCTCCCGCTGCCGGCCACCTACCTGGGCACAAAGGCAGCAGGCACAGCAGAGCCACCCACAGGTCCATGCCTTCCGCGGGTGAGAGCCGCAGGAGGGAAATGGTCGCCTGACTTCCCGAAACTGGAGCTGGCTCAGCAGTGCTCCTGCTCCATAGAAACCAAAACTGGGAGTGGCGGGGGGGGGGCGGGGGCTGCGCGGGGCGAGCCGCGAACTCCCCTCCAGTCCACGCACCCGGTGCGAGCCCCTCGAGCACTCCCGCGCGCTCACCCTCACATGGACCCTCGCGCACACACGCTCCCAAACTCGCTTGCTCTCCCAGGAACTATCTAAAGCACACAAACCTCCCAGGATATTGCAAAACATTTCATTAAAGTGAAATTTTCATTTTCTTTTGGGTTCTGCCGAGCAAGTTTTATTTCCTGGGAGCCCAGGACAGTACAGTCTTTTATAAGTTTCCAAGGGACTGAGACCAGTTTTCTTAGAATCTCGTGATTAAAATTATTCACTTTTTAATCCCTGGTACTGCAAAAAAAAAAACTCTTAATAGAAAAGATTCACCATCCTTTTCTACCCTGGAACTCTATCCCTGAGAGAACTGATGGATAAAGATAAAATCAGCGCTTAGTTATGAAGACAAGAAATGTTTAGAACATTCTTATGCAAAGTCCAGTAACTCAGGGCGCGCCTGCCTGGAACCACAAGGCGCTGAGTTCCACCCCCAGTACCCAAAAAAAGTCCAGGAGAAAAATCCCCGACTTACAAAATAAATAAATCTGGGGTTGGTTACTCAATGGAGTAAAAGTATTTTGGAGTCTGGGATATCAACCTTGTGAACACTTCGAGCCGGTGCCCCCCACCGTATTTTGAAGCAGGCTCTTGATAAATTGCTCGGGTTGGCCTGGACCTGCCGTCCTGGGCCTCAGGCTCCTGCGGGGCTGGGTGGAGGGAATGTGAGGCCAAGCCCAGCTCCAGAGAGGACTTTCTTCTTTTAAACTGGGAATTCAGCCCAGTGCCTTTGTGCTGTGCTCGCCCCCCAGCCCCTTTACTCTGAGATGAGACCAAGTCACTGTTTCCTGGCTGAGGTTCCAGGCACGCACACCACACCGTGAGGTTCCGGGCAGGCACGCCACACCGTGAGGTTCCGGGCATGCACACCACACCGTCCCTCACCTCCGTCTCTGTAATGCCAAGGACTGAAGCTAAGGTCTAGCACATGCTAGGCAACCGCTCTGCCTACTTCCCCAGCTCTTCGCTATTTAAATTATTTCTTATATTTAGTATCAGGCGGGTCTTGGTAAGTTTCTCACACTGGACTCAAACTTGCAGTCGTCCTGCCTCATTCTCCAGAGCGGCTGGGATTACAAGTGTGTGCCACTGTACCCACCTACATTCTGCCACTCAATGAGAGGAATGGAGGTCACACTGCATGGTGCCTACACACCAAAATCACCTGTACCTGTAGTTTACAAGTTGCTATGGCAACAAATATCGGGAACTATCTGTTACCAGGACACAGTGAAGCCTAATCTGACCAAATACCACAGCCACTTAATTTTTGAGTGACTTGTTAAGCCACCAAGCTCATGTCTAGCTGCTGTTTAAAAGAATCACAGGAGGGCTGGGGAGTTAGCTCAGTGGTTCTGGCGCCTGCCTTGCAAGCACAAGGGCCAAGGTTCAGTCCCCAGTAACCACATACAACAATGCTGGGCATAGTGACTCACACCCACAAGCAATCAGTACCACATACTACAATGCTGGGTGTGGTAGCTCACGACTGTAATCCCAGCACTTGGGAAGCAGAGGCAGGAGGATTGCTGAGTTTTAAGGCTGAGTTCATGACCAGCCTGAACTACAAAACGAGACCCTGTCTCAATAAATAAATTAATTAATTTAATTAAATTGAAAGAATCACAGGAGGAAAAAAAAAAGTCACAGAACATATAATCAACCTTAAGCCAGGTGTGGCAGTATATCCCTGTAATGTCAGCACTCAGGAGGCTGAGACAGGAGGATTGCTGTGAGTTCAAGGCCAGTGTGGGCTACATAGTGAATGCAGGGCCAGCTTCCACTACAAAGTGAGACCATCTCAAACAAATAAAAAAATCCATTCACAATAGATCACACATCTCAGTAGAAGACCTGATTGATTTTATTTTTTTCTTTGTGGTATTGGGGATCACACTTGGGCCCTTGTGCTTCCAAGGTAGGTGCGGTACCACTAGAACTGAATCCCGGCCCAAGATGTGAAATTCAGACACTGCCAGAAGAAAATACACAAGAAACACCTAGAGCTGCGAACACAGGCATAGACTCCTGAGCAAGATGCCAGCGATGCTATGTTAAATGAAAGAGTTTCTATACAGCAAAGGAAACAAAGCGAGGGAGAGACAGCAGTGAAGAGAGGAAATCTTCACTGTCTGCTCTGCGGACAGAGGGTCACTATGGAGAACACCTAAAGCACCCAAAAAATTCAGCACCAAAAAACCAGAGCCCATTCAAAAAAGGGAAAAAGAGTTGAACAGACATTTCTCAAAACAAGTGCCTCGTCCATGCTACCCTGGGCGGCAAAGACCCGAGACCCCAGCTGGCCACACCTTATATCGCCTACATTCCGAAAGACCCAGAAGGGCAGGGGGACACCAACAATAGCGCTAAAGAAGTTATGTGGATGAGGATCTTGCAGGGCAAGGCAGATGTCAGCAGTGGTCCTTGAGAAGGGGGAGATCCGGTGCGGTTCTGCCCTGAAGCATCACAGCCTGTGGGACCATCGAGTCCCTGCTGCTACCAGAGATGAAGGCCAGAGTCAAGTCCAAAGCCCATCTGCAGCAGGACGGCCTGGGCAGTTCTGACCTTACAGTTCCAACAGGGTGGTTCCCATCACGAAGTGAGACCCTGTCTCAAACACTGAATGCCAGGGGAGCCCTCGCCCGCCCGTGTGCCCTCTGCCCACCGCGCAGCCCGCCCCTTGCCCCGCCCGCCCATCCCTCTAGAGCCGTGCTGCCTGGGCCGGCCAGGGCAGCTCTTCCGATTACGCTTGGAGAGCCAGCCCTCGCACCCAGCTGACGAACGGTGGCCGTGGACTAGGGACCAGCGGGAAAGGCCCAGGGGAGCGATGGCCGAGGGCTGACGGCCCAGCCTAGGACCGAGCTTCCGCCCACGTCGCCCTCGTGTCCGCATCTTTGTCCGGCTCTGGGTAATACCCCAGAGCCCTGGAGGGCCCACCCTGCCCCGCCACGGCCAGTCCTGGGCAGCTTTCCAGAGGCCAGGGACACACATGCAGCCTACCCTTCCAATGCCCAGGAAACCTCCACCCGCAGCTGCCCCAGCCCTGCCCGGCCTCAGCCCCGGCGCAGAGGGAGGGATTCCGGCCTGACTTAGCCTGGACTCTCAGGCTCGGCTTGGCAGACTGACTAGCTGCTTCCTACCCCACTCACCTGATGCCATCTGTCACACCCTGGGCAGCAGCCAAGCCCACGCCCACAGGTTCCCTCTGAGAACATACCACGCTGGGAAGAAGCTGTCCACCGACAGACTGCCTTATCTTCATAGAGGGTGTCCGTCTCGGCACCGGAGGGGCCGAGACAGGAGGATCCTCATGAGTGCAAGACCAGCAGTACCAAGGATCGAACTGGGCCCTTGTGCTTTCAAGGCAGTTGCGGCACCACCAGAACTAAATACCTGGCAAAAGTGTCATCTTTATGCCCAGAGTGGAATGTCTCACGGTACTGGCTAAAATATAATATGTTCTTTTTAGCTAAAAAGATGTTCACATCTGTGTGTAGAATGCCACCATTTATGACCAAGAGAGAAGGAAAGAGAAGAGTAGCCCTTGCACTTCTTGAGGGGTGTCTGTGTCTGTGTGTCTGTGTGTGTGTCTGTGTGTCTGCGTGTGTGTGTCTGCGAGTCTATGTCTGTGTGTGTCTGTGGGTCTGCGTGTGTGTGTCTGCAAGCCTGTGTGTCTGTGTGTCTGCATGTGTGTCTGTGAGTCTGTGTCTTTGTGTCTGTGTGTCTGCGTGTCTGTGTCTGTGAGTCTGTGTCTGTGTGTCTGTGTGTCTGCGTGTGTGTGTCTGTGTGTCTGTGTGTCTGCGTGTGTGTGTCTGTGAGTCCGTGTCTGTGTGTGTCTGTGTCTGTCTGCGTGTGTGTGTCTGTGAGTCTGTATCTGTGTGTCTGTGTCTGTCTGCGTGTGTGTGTCTGTGAGTCTGTGTCTGTGTGTCTGTGTGTCTGCGTGTGTGTGTCTGCGTGTGTGTGTCTGTGAGTCTGTGTCTGTGTGTCTGTGTGTCTGCGAGT
>PVIR01009205.1:0-55970 GCA_004026965.1 Petromus typicus | reverse complement strand
ATCTCTTGAATGACTAGTGATGTTGAACATTTCTTCATATGCTTCTTGGCTGCTTTTATTTTTTCTGCTGAAAAATATACGTTCATTTCAGATGCCCATTTTTGAATTGGGTCTTTAAATTTGGGTGGATTGATTTTTTTAAGCCCTGTATATATTCTAGATAGTAACCCTTTGTCTGAGAAACAGCTGGTAAAGATTCTTTCCCATATTGTTGGTTACTTTTTTGCTTTGCTGGTGGTTTCTTTTGCTGTGCAGAAACCTCTAAAAAGGTTGAGATCCCATTTATCGACTTCTTCTACCAGTTCTGCTGTGGAGGATTTGTTCATGAAATCTTTCCCTAAACAAATGTCTTCAAGAGTTTTACTTAACCTGTATTGTAGCAGATTTAGTGTTTCTGTTTTAATAGTTAGGGCCCTGATACACTTTGATTTTGTTTTAGTACAGTGAAAGAGCAAGGTCTAGCTTTAGAATTTGACAGGTTAAAGTCCAGTTTTTCCATTTCTTAAAGAGGCTATCCTTTCTCCACTGAGGGTATTTGGCTCCTTTGTCAAAAATGAGATAACTTAGTGTATCTGGAGTTGTTTCTAGATCTTCTAATTTACTCTGCTTTGCCAGTACCATGCAATTTTTATGACAGTGATTTCGTAGTATAGTTTAAAGTTGGGGATCATAATACCCTCCATCAGGTCTTTATTGCTTAGAATCACTTTTGTTATTCTAGGTCTTTTGTGATTCCAGATGAATTTCTGAATTATATTCTGAACAAGCGATGTCCTTCCATTTTCTGGTATCTTCTCCTATCTCCTTCTTCAGAGTGCTGTAATTTTCAGAGTAGAGGTCTTTCACTTCCTTTGTTAGATTGATTCCTAGATATTTCATTCCCCTACTCTGAAGGGGATTGATTCCCTGATTTCTTGCTCAGTGAATCTGTTGTTTATGTGTATGAAGGTTAATGATTTTTGAGCATTAACCTTATATCCAGCTACAGTACTAAATTTGGCGATTACGTCTAGCAGTCTCTTGGTTGAGTTTTTAGGATCCTCTAGATAGAGTATCAGGTCATCAGCAAATAATGACAATTTAACTTCTTCATTTCCTATATTTATTCATTTTATTTCTTTGTCTTGCCTAATTGCTGTGGCTAAAGTTTCCAGCACAATATTGAACAGAAGTGGTGAAAGTGGACATCCTAGTCTTGTACCTGATGTTAGTGGGAAAAGTTTCAGGTGTTGACCATTTAGGGTGATGCTGGCTGTTGGTTTCTCATAAGTAGTTTTTATTAGTTTGAGATACAAACCATCTATTCCAATTTTCTGCAGAGCTTTGATCATAAATGGGTGTTGGATTTTGTCAAATGCCTTTCTGCATCTATTGAGATGACCATATGATTTATGTCCTTAAGTCTGTTAATGTAGTGTATTACATTTACTGATTTACATTTGTTGAACCATCCCTGCATCCCTGGGATGAATCCAACTTGGTCAGGGTGTATGATCTTCTTGATGACTCTCTGTATTCTGTTTGCCAGTATCTTATTGAAGATTTTTGCATGAATGTTCATTAGGGAGATAGGCCTGTAATTATCTTTTTTGGTTGGGTTTTTCTCTGCTTTTGGAATCAACACAATAGTTTCTTCCAGAAATGAATTTGGGAGTGCTACTTCCCTTTTGATTTAATTAGTTTGAGGAGTAGTGGTGTTAACTCTTTTCTAAAAGCTTTGTAGAATGACTTTTTGTATATACCTGATTACAATGTCTATTAAGCAAAAATTAATGACAACATCAGTTCTTTTTTCTATTGGCTTACTTGTTGGCTCTTAAGTTCAGTTCACAAATATCTTCTTATCTTTGACCAATGTGGCTGTGGATAGGCCCAACATCTGAAGAGTCTGAGGCATTCTGGATAGAGCTAAAGGATGCTTTTGGAAGACCTATCTCCATATGTTCTCTTAAAATACTTATCTATCTTGACAGTACTTAGTGGAAGTAGTGCAATGCCTTCTATGAGTACAGAAAATATTCCCAGTATTTTTACTTGGCTGCTATAAAATATAAAAGGGGTTTTTGCTAGGCATTTTGGGGGTGAGGAGGGAGGAAACAATGCCCTTCAATGTACAAAATAATTTTAAAAATTAAATTATTTGGAATTCAGACCAATTTTAATGTATAGACCTGTAAATCTATTCATCATCAATTTCACCTAGAATTTAACTCATAAATTTACATATGACTTTACAAAGATTTCTAAAATAAGGAATGATTTTGTTGCATTTTCTATAAAAAAATTTGTATTATCTAATTTTTTGTTTGTTTGTTTGTTTGTTTTGATATAGGGTCTCACTTTGTAGTTCAGCCTGGCCCTGAGCTCAGCCTCAAACTCACATCACAGCAATCCTCCTGCCTCTGCCTCCCGAGTGCTGGGATTACAGGTGTGAACCACCATGCCTGGCACTGTGGTATGTGGTACTAACTGCTGCTGGGCGTGAGTCTCCACACCTAGTATTGTATGTGGTTAACCGGGGATTGAACCTGGGCCCTTGTGCTTGCAAGACAGGCACTGGAACCACTGAGCCAAATCCCCAGCCCCAGTATGATCTAATCTTAAACTGTTAAAAATCACACAGCTCAAGATATTAAAGTTAGAACTGAAGCATCCAGTATGATATACTTGACCTGAGTCTGTCTTCATAAATGTTACATTCATGATGATTCTATTCATATTCAAAATATCTGACCACTGTGTTATTTGTCATTGTCTATTTTGGAGTATACATTGGGATATTCTGTATTTTAACCAATTTTAGACCAGAAATAAATGCCATAATGCCTATGTATCTTCATGTTACTGTTTATGTATCAAATCAAGTTTAGAGAAAATATAAAGATATAGATAAAAATTCAATTTTACAGTAAATATTGAGGTCTATGGAGGTCTTAACAAAATTTGCAAAAGTCAAACCAAAGACATTGGTTCAAGTATGTATTTTACAGGCATAGTTGGCATTAAATATAGGAAGATTAAAGAGTAATATAATTTTAAGGCCTAAGCTTTCTAATTTGTGAAATACATAGATCATTCTAATTAAGCTTACAAGGTGTTCAGTTCATTGAAGGCTCAGTGGCTTCCCATAATGACTTGGATTTTTTAAAAAAAGTTTAAAATATAAATATTTTAATGTTTTCAAACTTCAAGCCAGTCTATTTTATTTAGTCACAGAGAATTGCTTTTCCATGAGTATTCGAACTTATGTTAGAAAATTCACTTTCTGTGCTCTAAAGTCAGTTTTATAAATTTCAAATTTTAGGTCCCTAAAACATTCATTCTATTTTAAAATTATGTTATCAAAAATAGTAGACTGCTTGGAGATAATACAGATTAGAAAGAAGACAATAAGTAAACAGTAATTGATTTCTACCCTCCTTTACAGAATATTACAGTTGATTTTATAAGCAAAAAGTAAATATTGGGTAATGTTATATATAACATTCTGTATTACTTAAAACAAATGCATCTGTTGTAAAATTCATTCTCTTTTTATTATTTAAGAGTTCCTGTTACATAATGTGTTTACCTAAGTTACTGGTTTCTCCTATATGCCTCTCATTCTAAAGATGTCTCAGGATTTAGCATTTGTGCCTCAGAATATCCTCTGAAAACAACTCTGGACAAAGTTTCTAAAATAATGTCAGATGTAAGAAACATCAGTAATTTCAATTTCTGGGAACACAGATATGACATTGGGAGGGTTTGTGTCACTTGGGCGGCAGACACCTTCCCAGAAACGATTAACACTTGCAAGGGAAGTGCGGGGAGAAAGGCTATCATCGTGCTGTCTCAGTCCCTGTCAGATCATTTGTTTCAGCTACTGGAACAATAGGGCTGACACATGCAGAAGTGAAATAAAAATGAAAGAAAATGAAGTCATTGTTTTTTATTCTACCTTTATAAATAATTACCCAAAACTATTTAGTTTTATATCACTAAATATTATGTCATACAATAATTATTTATGTAACAAATTGCCACACAAATTAAGGTGTTAAAATTTGAAAAATCTCAGCCAGTCATTACAGTTTTATCATTTCAAGTTTGATGGAAATTGGGTGGGTTTGTGTATTATTTTTGACCACTCCGTAAGACAAAATAAAATAAAGCATAGTTCTGAGTTTGACAGATGAAATATGTGAATGATTTTTCAATTTCAGATAACTAAATTTCATTATTTATTATAGAAAAGATATTTTTAAAAATATTTATTGTAAGAGTGAATCTGTTATCATGGTTACCTACTGATTATTACAGCTCTTATCACTAGTTTCACTATCTTCATTCATTACTACAATAAACTAAGTGATTTGTCACCATTTACAAATCTCCACAGACATAAACCAACTGTACAATATTTTATAAAACAGTTATCTGATCAGAATAAAACCACATATTGTGATCCTTTTGGAAAATTTCTAACATACATGAGCACACCAGAGCCTTTTAGATACAATGCAAGGCACATTATACCCAGGTTATACTCTGTTAAATCATTGTTTTGCAAAAGTGCTTGGCTTCTGTTTAATTCTTGTTGACATTCAAAAGAAGATAAGCCCCTGTAAGGGACATTGTTCAAAGCCATGACATCTACAAACGTACGTTTTCAAAATAGTCACTTTTTAGGGTCTCAAAACCTATTCTGTCAGTTTCAGAATTCACATCCCTCATTTCACAATATCATTAAAATTGTGTTATAAAAAGATAAATACAATTATTTTCAGAGTTCACAAGCACCATACACTGGTTAAATTTACAAGAACCATTGAGTCACTTTAATAGCGATTACCTTCCATGTAATTTACCTTCCTTACACTGAGAGTGAATTTTCTCAAATATTCTATGATCTGTCCACTTCCCTGGGGAGCTCTGATCATTCTACTCCTGCATTTTCCCTCTACTATCATTTTCTCCATCTAAAATTATAAAATAATACAATTATGCAATAGAATATGCTTTTCTGAAATTGTGATTTACCTGTCCATTGTATTTTATTTCACTGCTTCACCCTTTCTAACTTTATATCTGGGTAACATTTTTTTACCTCTTTTTCTATTTCACGGCAAATCTCTCATATATGTCTAAATCTTTATATCTACAAGGCTGGAGATTAGCTCAATAGCACTATGCCTTCTTGACAAGTGCAAAGTCCTGAATTTAATTCCTAGTACTGATAAAAAGAAACACAAATTGCTATAATTACTTTTTACACTTTAAAGATCATTCTTGTCACGTTATATTTTTTATCCTCCATGTTTTTGTGGTGTCTTACACCATACATTTCAAAACTTAAAAATTAGTGGACTTTATGAACTTATTTAAAATATAATATATATACTTATTAGAATGGTTTACATTTCTCAAAGAAAACAAAATACAACTGGTATTTTGTTATATCATTCTGAATGAACTCAAACTAATAAAAAGAATTTTCTTTTATATCATCTGTGAAATTTACCTGAATTCTATGAACAGTATAGTGGGTGTCCAAGTGTATTATCTACTCTCAAAAAACTTGTGTAATGATGGGTGTTGAATTCCAAGGCTACTCTAGGGACGAGGACAGTAAACAATGAAATTGTTTATTAAAATCCCATTTATAAAGTCCATCCTGTGAGTGAATTTATTGGTGATTGGTGCAAAGTTGGAGGTTGAAATTCATAATATCAGTTCTGTTTTAAATTTCATATTTAGACTCAGATATTCATCTTTAGAACAGAAAAGTCAATTATTTACATTAACATCTTTGAATGAATAATATTGTATCTTCTGAACTAGATTTAAGAGCATGGAACACTACAAATTCTCTGAATTCACAAAGTTTTCTATGAATTTTCACAAAGTTAAAGGGCCTTGCAGTTCTGTTTATAATAGAAATCAGTAGATGATTTATGTTTTGATGAGTAGTAAGTCTTAAAAAGGTCAGGATATCACTTGAAGTTGGATGTTATTTTCTATTTTGCTTTCAATAAGATGACTAAAATGTGTATCTGGATAATGTGTTCAGACATGATAGGGGCCTGCTTTCTAGTAAAGCAGATCCTCATAGTTTTTTTAGGCAAACAGAAGAATTTCAGAATTCATTAAACAATTTTATTATCAGTGAAAACAATTCCACTGTAAAACAAGGAATAAGTATCATATTTAAAAAGATGAGAAGCATGAGGACAGAACAATGTATCTGTAGTTGCAAGATGTGTGAAAAAATTGTATGTATTTGGACCCAATTTGGTAAGTGAAAATCCTCATGAAATTAAATTCTTCAACCTGTTTTTTAAAAAAAGTATCTATAGCACTCTGAAAAAGGAGACTGAAAAGGATATCATAAAGTAGAAAGACATCCCTTGTTCCTGGGTAGGAAGAATCAATATCATTCAAAATGGCTTTACTCCCAGAAATACTATATAGATTCAAAGAAATCCTGATTGGAATCCCAACATATTCCACAGAAATAGAGAAAATATTCCAAAAATTCATCTAGAACCCACAAAAGACCCAAAATAGCAAAACTAATTCTAGGCAACAAGATCATGGCGGGGGGGGGGTGGTATCATGATCCCCAGCTTCAAACTATACTACAAAGCCATTGTGATAAAAATTCCATGGTACTGACAAAGTAACAGACCCTAGGGTCAGTGGAATAAATTAGAAAATCCTGAATAACCTCAGATATACTGAGCCACCTCATCTCTGACAAAAGTGTCAAATATTCTCAATGGAGGAAAGACAGCCTCTTTAAATAGTGGTGCTGCAAAACTTACGATTTAACCTACACCAAAGACTAAAGCTAGACCTACCACTTTCCCTATGTACGAAACTAAAGTCAAAATGGATTAGAAACACTAAAAATGATAGAAAACAGGTTAGGTAGAACTCTTGGAGACATTGGTTTAGGGAAAGACTTTATGAACAAACCTTCATAGTATGAGAACTAGTTGAAGGAATGAACAAATGTATCTCATCCTATTAAAAGGCTTCTGCACAGCAAAAGAAATCACTGGCAGAGCAAAAAGACAACCAACAATATGGGTAAATTTTTTTACTAGCTGTTTCTCAGACCAGGGACTGATATCTGGAATATATAAAGCGTTTTTTAAAAAATCAGTCCTCCCAAATTTAAAGATACAATTCAAAAATGGGCATCTGAAATGAACACTTTTCAGATAAAGAGGTAAAAGTAGCCAACAAGCATATGAAGAAATGTTCAACATCACAAGTACAGAGGCTGTGAAAGACAATGAGGAGAGATGAAGTGTACACAGATTTACTTTTTGATAAAATCATAAAGGTATTCATGGCACAGTAGGATATATATATAACAAAATTGCATTATAGAGTTGGAAATAACTAGAACAAAAAAATTTCTGTGTATTTCTACCACAAAGATATGATAAATATCTGAGGTGACATATATATATATATGTCCTCTGATCTGATCTTTATGCATGTTTACACTTCTAAAGAAAATATTACACCTATTTCTCATAAATATTATAAAGTAATTTGTGCTAATTAAAATTGGAGTAATATCTTCTTGCTAGACAACCTGGAAAATGTCATAGAATTGGTAGATTCAAAAGCAAGGTGAGACCATCGAGGTATTTTCCTGAATATAAAAGCATTTTTCTATAATGAGAAAGAAAAGAAATAGTAGCACATTCAGGGGACAGATTTACATTTTATTTACACAGGAAGATCTCTTAAATTTTGACATATATAAATTTATTTAAGTTCATTTAGATATTCTATACTATAACTGGAGTCACATATATCTGTACTAGGTCTTTATAAAATTATAAATGTTAGGTAAAGAAATGCATAGCAGAAAACTAAAGTTTATAAAGATTAAGTAATTTGCTTAAGGTCACATGGCCATTAATTGGCAGATAGTAAAAGAATTTAGGGGCCAGGGAGTTACCTCAGTGGTTCCGGTGCCTGTCTTGCAAGCGCAAGGACCCGGGTTTCATTCCCCGGTAACCACATAACAATACTGGGTGTGGAGACCCACACCCAGCAGCAACCAGTATCACATATCACAGTGCCGGGCGTGGTGGCTCACGCCTCTTATCCCAGCACTCGGGAGGCAGAGGCAGGAGGATTGTGATGTGAGTTTGAGGCTGAGCTCAGGGCCAGCCTGAACCACAAAGCGAGACCCTGTCTCCAAAAACCTTAAAAAAAAAAAAAGAATTTAGGTGCAACAACTCCGAACCTGAAACCATACTATAAAGCCACTGTGATAAAAACTGCGTGGTACTGGCAAAGTAATAGACCTGAGAATCAATGGAGTAGACTAGAAGATCCAGAAACTACTCCAGATACAGTGAGACACCTCATCTTTGACAAAGGAGCCAAAAATCCTCAATGGAGGAAAGATAGCCTCTTTAACAAATGGTGCTGGAAACACTGGGCTTTAACTTGCCAAAGACTAAAACTAGTTCTAACTCTTTCACCGTGTACCAAGCTAAAATCAAAGTGGATAAGAGACCTAAATATTAAAACAGACACTCTAAACCTACTGCAAAACAGGTTAGGTAAAACTCTTGAAGACATTGGCTTAGGGAAAGACTTCATGAACAAAACTTCTATAGCACAGGAATTGGCTGAGGAAATCAACAAATGGGACCTCATTCTTTAAAAAAGCTTCTGCACAGCAAAGGAAACCACCAACAGTGCAAACAGGCAACCAACAATGTGGGAAAAATCTTTACCAGCTGTTCCTCAGATAAAGGGCTACTATCTAGAATATATAAAGAGCTGAAAAAAATCAGCCCACTCAAATTTAATGACCCAGTTCAAAAATGGGCATCTGAAATAAATAGATATTTTTCAGAGGAAGAAGTAAGAGCAGCTAAGAAACATATGAAGACATGCTCAACATCAGTAGTTATTCGAGAAATGCCGATGAAAACAACATTGAGATTTCATATCACACCACATAAAATCGCTGCCATTTCAGAATCAGCCAATGGCAAATGTTGGCAAGGCTGCAGAGAAGAAGGAACCCTTCTCCACTGTTGGTGGGACTGTAGACTCATACAACTCCTGTGGAGATCAGTTTGGAGAATCCTCAAAAAGCTAGGATTGACGGTCCCATTTGACCCAGCCATTTCCCTGCTAGGTATATACACACAAGAATTAAAAGACTCATATCACAGTGACATATGTGCACCGATGTTTATAGCAGCCCAGTTTGTGATTGCTACATCTTGGAGACAACCCAGATGTCCATCAACTGCAGACTGGATAAAAAAGCTGTGGTTCTTCTACAGAATGGAGTATTACACTGCCATAAAAATGATAAGTTTGAATCATTTCTACTTAAATGGACATACCTTGAGGATATCCTCATAAGTGAAATAAATAGGGCACAGATAGGTACATATTGCATCTTTTCTCTGGTATGAGAAAATAAAGATATAAATGAGTCCTAGCATTGTACGTTATATATTGTACAATAGAAAATGTTCAATGTAAAATAGGGTGAAATGGGAAAATGTTGAGATTGTAACAAAAAAGTAAGGAAACAAATTTTATGTATATGGGGGGTGGTAGGGTGGGTAGGGCTATGGGAAAAAATGAGAATTAAGTTGTGTCTTATACTGGTACAAATCCCCATTATGGAGTGCAATCATGATGTGTGTATTTAATGTACCAATAAAGATTAAACAAAAAGAATTTAGGTGCATAAGTCTTTGATCAAGTTTACTGCTTTCAGCACAAATTGCATCTCATCAAATCCATGCTTATTATTCTAAAGTTGCCTAAACAGTAAACAGTCCTGAAGCAGATGCTCTTTTTAAAAAATATATACCCACATCCCTCACACACATTTCTACTTGAATTAAACAGTGTTTTTGACCACAAAGATTAGGAGACAGTAATCTGTGGCTGAAGTTTTGTCTTAATGTTATCATTCCTATTCTTTTGCAGAAGAGACAGCTCTTGTTTGGCATTCTAAGACACTGTAGTCATGGGAGAAATCATACGTGTATGGCATTTCCATTTACTATTTGACCTTTCAAGAATATATTCATCTCCCACCTCAGCCCTCCTCAATGCAGTGGAGACTGAAGACACCAGAGACTGGCAAGCCCCAGGCTGTGCAGGGCACGTAAGGCACTCTGTGCTACGTAACAAACCAACAGGTCTGGCCTAACTCTTCCAAACCCTGCACCTTCTCCGTATCCTGTTGCTCCTCACAGCAGAAAGAGCCAGCTCTGGAACATGTCCTTCCTCACGCCTTCTCTCCCTCCATCCAGGATTCTTCAGAGACAGGAAGAAGCTTCTCACTAATGCTGCATGTGGGGCCCAGAGAGATAAGCAAGTAGGACTAGCCTGACTGTGAAAGGGTTCCCATTCTACTCTCCAGAGCTTTAAAGTTGCTCTGAGAACTCAAACACAGGTCAGTATTTAATTATTTTCTTTTTTATCCTCAAGTAAGTAAACAGTTCCATTTAATACCTAAAAATAACAATGAAACAAATGAAAATCACTCAGACTATTCCAGTTCAAATAATAGTAGCAGAATTGCTGTTACTGTCTGTCCATTATAAAATTTTGAGGCCAAGTGTGGTGGCTGATGCTTACAATTTCAGAATTTAGGAGGCTGAGGCTGGAAGACTGCCAGTTTGAGGCAATGCCAGCCTGAACAACATAGTGAGACCATGACTCAAAACAAGACAACAATAAAAGAAAGTTAGTGAACTATCATATGCCTCTATGACAGCAAGTGCACTTAAAGGTTTCCAAAATATTATTCACAAAAATTTCTTTCCTCACATCAGACAGGGTGTTATTCAGTTAGTGTGGTTCAAACACAGCTACTTTGCAATTCCTGTGTGTGTGTGTGTGTGTGTGTGTGTGTGTGTGTGTGTGTGTGTGTATATATATATATATATATATATATATATATATATATATATGTTTTTTTTTTTTTTAGAAAATACAAAACATATATTTTCAACAGATCATTATATAAATCTATATTGTAGGAAAAAAAATCAACTAACTTACATGTCTCTGGGATCCATCATATTCACACCTTTCAATTTTTCCTAAGCTGCCATCTGAGAAATAGAGCTTCTCCGCGCGGTGGTCGATGGTGAGGCCGTTGGGAGTGAGGATGTCAGTGCTGATCACCACGTGAGCATTCTTCCCCGTCAGCGTGGATCTCATGATGCTCGGATGCTGTTCATTCCAGTTGGTCCAAAACATTAAACTAAATAAAATAAAATTGATAAGAATTAAACTAAAATTTTCTTGAAAAATAAAAAAGTATAAATACAGCAATATCTGTTAAAAATAAGCCAAATTACTTGCTTCATAGTCTATGATCCCTAAGGATGTTTGAGTGTCAAGAGGAGACAGAAATATTACATTCATATGTATATTTTTCCTGAGTCCTTAAACATGGAATCTATTTGTGAAATACAATTGCTCTGTGCATTCCTTTAGCTAAAGTCATGTGAAATTGAGTGAGTTTGATTCATATATATTTATTTTAATCAGAAACAAAAGAGAGATCTAAAATTTTCAATGAACCCCAAATGTTACTTAATATTTTGATATTAAATGTCAGCAGTTCCAAGATAATCATGTTGAACAAGGTTTTTCCTACTATATTTGTCTCCTATAAATGATGAAGATAATAATCTCCCTGCTAGTCTAGTTTTGCTTTTAAAATTATCCATTCTCTATTGTATGAGTTTCTTTAAAAATTATCAAAATCTTATATTTCTATAATTTATTTTTACTTTCCCTCTTAGATGATATTTATTTTAAATCACCATAGTGTTTTGAGTATTTTAGAGGTAACTCTCAAGTTCTAAAACATAACTCCTATTTTCTATAAATGTTTCAGAATGTTTTATTTTATGGAAATGTTTATCAAATTATACTTTGCAGAAGTAAAATTCTATGATTCTTTGGAAAGCTGTTTCAAATCACTAGAAGTGTATAAAAACTGTCAGGTTTCTAGTTCCAAGCCATATTTTTACTTCAATATTTCACTTTTCTTGTCTTTTATCTATTGGGTTATCTTTCCATATCTATCTGAAGACAGTTTTCCACTTCCTAGAAAGGAAGGGAAGCCAATGAGTGTGGCTGATGGCTGAACTCTTTAAAACTCAGGAAACAGGCTGACAAGGTTGAACCTGTGGGAGCGAGTGTGCTTAATCCCCTAAGGGTCTCTGAATCTGCAGGGAGACAGAGTCTCAACCTTTAGGCTCAGGAGACAGGCACACGGTTCACTTGCCCTAGCCAGACTTGAAGCTCTCCCTTACGGTATTTAAACATAATGGAGTATGGGCCGGGGATAGAGCTCAGTGGTTCCAGCGCCTGTCTTGCAAGTGCAAGAACCCGGGTTTGATCCTTGGTAACCACATATATTACTGGGCGTAGAGACTCACCCCAGCAGCAACCAGTACCACATACCACAGTGCCGGGTGTGGTGGCTCACGCCTCTCATCCCAGCACTCGCGAGGCAGAGGCAGGAGGATTGCTGTGATGTGAGTTTGAGGCTGAGCTCAGGGCCAGCCTGAACCACAAAGCGAGACCCTGTCTCAAAAACCTTAAATAAATAAATAAATAAATAAATAAATAAATAAATAAAACTCAGGAAACAGTATGCTTACTACATAGTGACAAAGAATAACTACCAAAATAGCATTCCATATTTACAGGAAAATTGCATATGTTATTCACACATACAGTTATTTAGAGGAGATCCCGGACTAGATTTAAATGAGTTATTTAATATATATTCTTGAATTTTGTAAAATCTGAAGTGGTAAATGAGTTGTAGTATGTATAGTTGATATTGTGAAGTAGAAAATATTTAAAAGGAAAGAGAGTGTAAAGGTAAATAACAAGGGGAAAACAAATGCGCTAATAATATAGAAAAAAGAAAACAAAGATTGTGGATATAGGGGGTGGAGGGCAGGGGGAAAAGGAAAAAAAAAAAAAAATAGAATAAGCTAGGATTGGAGGTCCCATTTGACCTGGCCATCGCTCTGCCAGGTATATACACACACGAATTAAAAGACTCATATCACAGTGACATACGTGCACCCATGTTTATAGCAGCTCAGTTTGTGATTGCTACATCTTGGAGACAACCCAAATGTCCATCCACTGGAGACTGGGTAAAAATGTTGTGGTTCTTCTACAGAATGGAATATTACTCTGCCATAAAAAATGATAAGTTTGAATCATTTATACTTAAGTGGACATATCTTGAGGATATCCTCATAAGTGAAATAAATAGGGTATAGATAGGTACATATCGCATCTTTTCTCTGGTATGAGAAAATAAGGATGTAAATGAGTCCTAGAATTGTATGTTATGTATTGTGAAATAGAAAATCCTCAAAGTAAAATAGGAAGAAGGGGGAAAAATGATGAGATTGTAACAAAAAAGTAAGGAAACAAATTTTATGTATATGGGGGGGCGGTAGGGTGGGTAGGGCTATGGGAAAAAATGAGAATTAAGTTGTGTCTTATACTGGTACAAATCCCCATTATGGAGTGCAATCATGATGCATATATGTAATGTACCAATAAAGATTTTTAAAAAATTTAAAAATAATAATAAATAAAATCAGAATAAAGTCATGTCATATTCTGGTACAAACCCTCAATGCTGTATGTGATTATGATGTGTATTCTTAATGTATCAATAAAGATTAAAAAAATCTTATTTCTAGACAATATTCAAGTATACAACAAAAGTCTTTCTATTAGATACATTTTTAAATAGCCCACATCCTTGGAAGAAAGCTCAGTGACCTATAATTGGTTAAAATGTTTCATTTTATTTTACTCTACAGAATACAAAAGAATTCTCAATGGCCAAATGCTAAAAATATTCTATCTTAAGAAACTACACATATTTGTGGGACAAGGATTTAGCTCAGTGGTTCCTGTGCCTACCTTGCAGACTCAAGGGCCTGGATTTGATCCCTGGTAACCACATACAATACTGGGTGTGGAATCTCATGCCCACCAGCAATCAGTACCACATACCACAGTCAGTGCTCATGCCTGTAATCACAGCACTCAGGAGGCAGAGGTAGGAGGATTGCTGAGTTCAAGGCTGAGTTCAGAATCAGCCTAAACTACAAAGAGAGACCTTGTCTCAAAAACAAAACAAAACAAAAACAAACAAACAAATAAAAATATATATATTTGAGAAGATAAAAGGCATTTCATTCCATTTTCCTAAATGTTCAGAAATTTTACTGATATTTTTTTAAAATTGTGTGCATAGTGAATTAAAATAATTTAAAAGTTATGGCCATAATGTGAGGTGTTTAGCTCACAACTTGTCTGTGATATTTTCCTGGAGTGTTGGGTTCAGAAGT
Organism: Petromus typicus; assembly: GCA_004026965.1. Classification (NCBI taxonomy): domain Eukaryota; kingdom Metazoa; phylum Chordata; class Mammalia; order Rodentia; family Petromuridae; genus Petromus; species Petromus typicus. The sequence continues at coordinate 41,565 of PVIR01009205.1, read as the reverse complement.
AGAGAATTTGGTGCTATTACTACTCCTTTTGTCTCACTTATTCTTCTCCCAGACTACGAATCAAAGTTTTCAAGAGAGCTTGAGCCAGTTAAGCTTATACCAATGACTAGTATCGCAGCAAAAGTTCAACCTTACGAAGAACTTTCACTGAGAATTTAATCTAAAATCTCTGTATATGAACTAACGCCAGAGTGAGTGCCACTGGAGGGCACTGCCTTTTAATAGTTTAATTGCAAATCTTCTACTTAGATTACTTTTGGTCAGTTTAATTTATACTTCACCGAATACAACATAAAAGTGTAAGTTTTAGTCTTCCAAGCACTTATAAATTAACTAATTACATGCAAGGATGTTGAAAAATATGATGGAATATTTACCTTTTTAAAAAAGGTAATTTAAATGGCAATTATTGTAGTAAAGGATACATTGTTAAGAATCATGGGTTAGGTGTATTCAAAAAGATTGCATATCGAATATTTTCTGCAAGACTAATGGTGATATGTCTATTTACTTACAATTTTACCAAAAACCTCCCCGTGTCGCTTGAAATCACTTAAAAATTCCTTTGATTTCAACTTGTGTTCTTCATTTGTACATCTGCCATCATCGGAGGTTCTTGGGTTATTCCGCGGAACCCGGGATCAGTATGGCAGAGTCAGCCTGACCGCAGTGTGACAGGGCAGTGGGCTGGATGCAGCTGGCTCTGCCCAGTCAGCAGAGGGCCGGAGACCACCTGGGCAAAGGCACTCTGAGCTATTTGAGGCCTATTCACATTCCTCAGCCTTTCAAGTTTTCGTGAGCATGATAGTGTTCAATTAAGTGAATTAAGTCGGATCAGACTTCCAGCTTCATAAAAGTGTCGGGCTTTTTAATTATTTTCACATGGACCAGTGTATATAATTCATTTGTCTGGCAACTGATCAGGGTCAGTGGTTTCTATCATTTTTTATTCTTCCATTTTTCTTCATCACAACTAAAACAATCTCTATTTCTGCTGATTGTAGGAGATAAGTCTTCTGATTTTTTTCTTTGATTGTCCTCAGATAACAGAAAGGACTGTCTAGTTAACAGGTGAACTTGCAATATTGCATTAAAGCAAAACTCTGTAGTTTCCTACCTGACCTGTTTGTGATTTACCTTTCCTGTAACTGTTTTCTTCAGACATTTCTTCCAAAATCAGAACATTTACTACTTTGCTTGGGTTTTCACTCAGTCATTAGTTAGTCCAAACTTTTCTACTTGTATATTTTCTCAAACATTTTCATATGAGTCCACCAAACAGATGTAGATTTCTTACATGGTTCTCAAGTATTTCATACTAAAAATTTAACTGTACATAAAATTTTTATTGATTTTTTATTCTATTTAAATTGATGAAATATATAGTTAATAAAGTTACTTTGTTAAAGTGGAATAACTTCTAGGATTCAATATGTGATACTAGTAATTTTAAATTTAAAATTCCTACCAGCCATGCAGTTCTTCACATATTTTGTCTAACACTGTACTCTCTTTACTTTTGCTGAAACTCTAATGAAGATGATATCTGACACTTAAATATTCTATAGTTTAATTATCCATACTTATGATGTCTTCATTAAAAAAGTAAAGTTTTATGAATTATGAAGGATGAGTTTAGGGAAACCAGTGTCTCATTGTTCAATTTTTGTAATCCTAACAGAACTCTGAGAGTCCTCTGACTTCTAATTATTACACACAGATAAAAGCTTGTCACTTCTTACTTTTGGCACTCATCCAGAGCCAGTACATGTGGGTGGTCGTCCTCTGACATGGTGATGACTGCTTCCCTGTCAAATGCCCCTGGCCGGGTCTGGTCCACTGTGTGCCTGGTGATGGACGAGGTGGTGGAGCTGGTCCAGTACAGTGTATCCCAGGCTCGGTGGTAGGCGAGTCCTTCCACAGAGCCCACATCTGATGTGATGAAACAAAGATGAAATGTACTTTTTTTACTCTCCAAAAATAGCTTGTGAACAGGAATAAAAAATTTCAGTTCTATACATTGGACTTTTATTTTATCAAACACTTCACTATAAATTCTAATACAAGCAAAATTGTGATGCTTACAATTAAAATTAGATTACAAACAATGAAATACAGCTCTGGGCCATTATATATGCATATATTTATATATTTATGTTATCTAACTACATACATATACGTGTGTATACATACATATATATGTTACCAGAGAGGGTTTTGCAAAAAAATGACTTTGAAATCTTAATATTTTCACCAAAATTCATAATCAAGTTACTGTCATATATGTAGGAAAATGGAAAGTTTTATATTTTTTATATTTTAATAATTAATTTTAGAACAATTTAGAAATGCTTTTGTAAATAATGTCAAATCAACATTAGTCAGATGAAATCATCAGTTTTCTATGGCAATATAGATATGGCGATATCAAGAAAAAGCAAATACTTCAAAATTATAGACATATTTTCTCAGGTATGAGAAAATGAAGATGTAAATGAATTCTAGGATATATAGTTGATATTGTGAAATAGAAAATATTTAAAAGGAAAGAGGGTATAGGGGTAAATAACAAGGGGGAAAAATGTGATAGTAATGGAGAAAAAAGGAAACAAAGATTATATATGTAGGAGGTGGAGGATTGCAGGGCGGGGGGAAGGGGAAAAATGACAAGTCATGTCAAAGTCATGACAAGTCATGTCATATTTTGATACAAACTCTCAACATTGAATGCGATGATGATGTAGATTCATAATGTACCAATAAAGATTTGAATTTAAAAAAAATTAGAGACATACTCCAAGAAGGCAAATCTTAAGCCACACTTTCAACTATCACAAGAAGGAAGAATTGCATTTCTGTACGTGGATGTGAAAAGTTCTTTGATTTGATTCTACTAATGCAATATTAAAAACAAAAATTAATTGCCAACTAAGGTATGCTTTAACTGTGGTCAGAAAAGATAAATGGTAGTACACAAACACTAACACATAAAGTGACAGGGTGAAAAACAACAGTAATTATTTCTTAAAATGGTGGCTAAAATCAGTAGAATAATGTTGAGTAGCAATATTATTTTTCAAAATCATATTTTGAGTACATTTTTAAGAATAACCCAATTATTATAGTATTTTCAAGTTCCTTGCTTTCCTCAGTTATTACTCTTAGCATGCTTAATTTAACAAAAAGTACATATACTTTGTACAATCATATTTATAAACTTATAATAAAAATAACTGTTGTTTTTTTCTTAAGAAACATGTGAAAGAAATTTTACAGATTTTAAAATTAAGTAGATGGAACAGTTATTTCTGGGATTAAGATGTGTACATATTTAATTTATGTTTCAATGGAATTATATCACTATTCAAAACAATAATTAAAGCTTTTGAACTTTCATATGATTTTATTTTTGTCACTTCTTTATCTATAGGTGACATACTATAACAAAACTAATGTAATTAATAGCTACTACTTATTGTGTACAATGTGCTAAAAACTGAAAACTATTCTGCATTTATTTTATTTTACAGGTAAGTCTACTCTGAAATATTTTTATTGTTCTATTTTTTCTAAGAAGAATACTGAATGTATACAGAGCAGTGATTGTATTAAAGCCACATTATTACTCTAGGTTTATCTCCTTGCAAAAATGTATGTTCTTAACAGCATCACTCTGGATATTGGTATCTAATACCAATTATTTATTTTCCACCTGAATCAAGTTGGAATTAATCAAGTGATCTTTTAGCCTCAACTTGGTGCTAGGAAAACTACATATCAAGCTAATCTGCCATGAGTAGCCTCCTCCTAGACAATAAACAAGCAGTTTATAAAGAACTGATGAAGATGGACAGTATGAAAACCTAAATCAATGAGAACAGAGGGAACATTACAGAACACAATCATAACAAAACTGGTTATGCTGATTTTATGTAACTCATATAGTTCCTATCATTTGGGGTAAGTGGGTGGGAAACTGATAATGGTTCAATATATTTCACTTATTAATGTAAGAAATCATCTATCTCAATTTTTTTTTTTTTACCTTAAAGTTATTTAAAACACAATTATCTTGGTACTATTTCCAAGACAATACTCCATTGCTTACAAATAGAATGAGAAATAGCACAGCTCTGAACAAATCCAAGTGGATAAAAATATCTAATCCACCCATACTCTGCATTGTCCTTTTCCACTGACTTGACAGACACTCCTTTGGGCTATGTCACTGCCATTCAGGAAGAATCCACTGCTGTGACAGCATTGGACGCCCCCCTGGGATGACAGGAGTCACCCCTGTTATCTGCCATCCTAGATAACAGAGCTCACTTCCCACTACACTCACTTTCACTTTACCTTTTTTAATCAAGGACAACCTCAAAGTACATTTAATCATGATCAGATGCTACATTTATGGTATTTCAGTAATTTCTGTATCAAAAATTAATGTCTTATATAATTACATTTATACAGACAACAAAACTTAAGAGACACCTAAAATAACAAAATCAAAAAAATACTTTGAGAAAGTGTAAGTCATCTTTATTTTTCAGTGATTTAATAAGAGTGTTGGGTCATGTTTCTCTGTGTGTGTGTGTATATGTGCACATGTGTACCATGCCTGTACATATGCATGTATATTTACTTTGAACAATTCCATCCCTTAGTCTGATGGAAAGTCACAATAACAAATTTGAGGCAGTGGAGGTAGACAAATATATTGTTAAAATAAAATATCTATCGATTCAGCCAAATCTGCAATATTTAGCAGGACTGATTAATACAGAGTTAAACATCTTGAGAACTCAAAAGAGCACAATAGGCATCATCAAGAAAATCACTACAAAAGAGCTATTTCAGCAGCCCATGCTTCTATGAACTTACCCAAAGTACACAAATATGCCTTTCACTGTTACCCTCTTTGAGCAGGAAATATGGCTCAGCTCAGTATGGTTGGGTTAAAGGAAGGAAGAGAACTCACCGCATTGGGAAAAAATACAAGCCTAGGAAATCAGCACCATGGCTATAATACACCTATTGCATTCCAGAATATATGATAATACTGGAAATTGTTCTTAATAGCAAACCAGAGAACAACCAATTGCTACATTAAGTTACCCAAATAGTGTCACAGAGAGCACAACTTCATATCTCACCTCATCACCACTGAAGAACAGACAATGCCCCATCCTGTCTATACCTTTTCTAAAGTAAGGAAAGACCTTATGAGATTGAAATGGCAGTGAGGATGTTCTTGGCATCGAGTGACATCAGAAAACTTTTGTTACACTTGGCTGAACTAATAGCATGGCTAAATACAGTTGCAAATTTAACAAGAATTAAAGTTTACATCAGAAACATACTGCTACAGATGGGGCTCATTGAAGAAAGGTAAAAGGATCAGAAGGAAAGGGAGGATTGATATGATTAGAGTACATTATGTGCATGTATCATTTTCCAAAATCAAATACATTAAATTGTATAATATCACCTAATAATGATAATAAAATCATACTATAAATGTAAATAGTTATAATAATGCTCCTGTTGAATATATACTATTTTTCTACTCTTTGATCAGTTCTCCAAAACAAGCAAATATCAGAGTTAATTGTTGGGAATTGTATCACTAGAAAGAAATATAGTTGAAAGTGTGTAACTGGCTTTGACACAGAAAAGAGGTTTTGATTCCCCAGTCCAGGAAAAAACTTAAAATGAGAAGTCTATGGATACAACATTCCACATAGCTCTTAAATTTTGTAGTTTCAAAGAAATAAGACATCAGGACCTTTTCACACTCCAGATTGTTGAATACTTTACATATAGTTTTTTAACCTCAACAAAATTATTTATTTAAATTTGACCCAAACTCTTTCTTCATGTAATTTTTTTGAATAGCCTGCCATCCCTTCTTCCCCTGCTTAGTCTTTCCTTCCTTTCCTTTCATTCATTATGGCTTATATCAAGATGTCCCCCCAAGCCTCATGTACTCATGGGTGGGGTTTAGGGGAAGTAACTGGATTGTGGATGTGTGATATAGATAAGCCCACTGATGAATACATAGCTGGGTGTGATGTTGGGCTGTGAAGACTTTGAGAGGAGAGGGGTCACTGTAAGCATGGCCTGGGAGGATACATGTATATATCTGTCTTGGTTGTTACTACCTTGTGTTCATCACACCATGAGCTTTTCCTCCTGCCCTGCCCCTCTGCCATTCTGGCCTGCTTTGGACCCAACAGACTACAGACTGAAAGCTCTAAATACTATGAGGTAAAATAAACTTTCCTCCTTTAATTTGTGAGTGTCAGGAATTTGGTCCCAGTAATGAGAAAGTAACTAAGATTCCTTCCTTTCCTTCTTCTGTACCATGGATTTTCTTGTGCATATTTTCCTCATTGCAGTAAGTTATTTACCCGTTGTGAAAAAAAAAAAAAAACTACAGATTTATTCATAAAATTAAATAATATTTAATTAAAATATTTAGATGAAGAAAACTTAACATAATAAAGAGAATCTAAATATCCATGTCCACATCATACTTACAATGAAAAAATACTATTTCATTTCAAGCAAAACAGAAGGAAGACAGGGATAAACATTCCTGCTCTTTATATAAGGCTGTATTAGAGATTCTACCTAGGGGAACAATTTATATGAGGACACACACACACACACACACACACACACACACACACACACACACAGCAAGGCAGATAGGGACAAAAATACAGATAATCCTGATTGCAAAGAAAGATGAAGAACAGGCTGGGAATGTAGCTCAGTGGGACAGCGCTTGTCTTGCAGGTGCAAGGACCTGAGTTTGATTTCCAGTACAACAGAAAAGAAGAGAGAGAGAGAAAGAAAGAAAGAAAGAAAGAAAGAAAGAAAGAAAGAAGGAAAGAAAGAAAGAAAGAAAGAGAGAAAGGAAAAAAGACAGAGAAAGACTGTCTTTAACACATGATTAAATTATTAGAAATAATAATTCAGCATGGTCATAAGTATATAAGTCCAGTTGTGTTTTTATGCTATAGCATAAAATCAACAAAGAATGACAATCCAAAATGAAATTAAAATGATAATTCAATTTATAATAGCATTAAAAATAACAGAATAATTAGGAGTACCCTTAGCAAAAGAGCAGTGTATTTTAAAACTTCACATGAAAATAATTCAGAACATCACTTTAAGAAATTAAAGAACACTTAAATAAATTGACAGTATCCCACATGCGTGGTTTGGATGATTTAATGTTGATATAGGAACAAAATCAAAGTAGATCTCGAATCCCTACAACAATCTAAGCTGACTTTCCAAAAAATTGATAAGTTGGTCTTAAATAATTATGAAACTGCCAGAGATCTAGACTAGACAAAGTAATCTTGCAAAAGAAGAACAAATTGAAAAAATTGTATATACTGTTTTAAAATTTCATATAATGATACAGCTAGCAAGGAAACATGGTAGATATAAACAAAAAGAAACCAATGTTATAATACATAAATAAACGTATCACTTGTGGTCAATTGATTTTTTAAAAAACAGTACTAAAAAAAGTAAATGCAGAAAAAATAATACTTTAAATAAGTACTTCAACAACTACATATTTGCATAATAAACACACACAACATACACGCACATGAACTCAAAATGTAAAAGTTCTAAAGGTTCAAGGTCAGCTATGCAAATTTTAGAATAAAATAGAGTAAAGCTTTATAATCTTAGTTTAATAAAAACCTTCTTAGACATGATACTTATAGTATAAATGATAAAAGATGAAGTTGAATTTCATCAAAATTAAAAACTTTTATTCTTCAGAAGATACCATATGGAAAGCAAAATACTAACTCAGAATGTGGACAAAAATTTCACAATAATTCATATAATAGAGAACTTATACTAGGGCTACATTACATATTCTTAGCTATTTTTCCTGTAGCTAAGACAAAGTATACAGCACCTAAAGTTAAAGAAGGAAGGGTTTATAGTAGCTCATAATTTGTAGGAACTTCAGTTCATAGTCAGCTGGCGCCACGGTAGAGGGACGCAGCAGATGGGCGTCACAGAGGAAACACTGAACAGGAACCGAAGACAGAAGACAGCAAAACAGTGAAGTAGCCACGCAGCACAGCAGCCCACCTTTCCCTTTCACTCCTTCCAGGCTACCTACATTTTGAGTGGTGCCGGCCACGAACAGCTAAGACATGTTTAATCCCACATCACATACCCTAATCAAGCCACGTTTGAATCTTCCCACCTAGAACTGAAAGAAACTTTCGGGGACATCTACTTAAAAGCTATAACAACATATATTTAAATTTTAAAGCCTCAAAATTCAACAAAAGCATAAATAACCCATCTGAAAACCAAGAAAAAATAATTTAAATAATTATTTCTTCATAGAAGATGCACAAATAGCTGTTGACAACCACACAAAAATTGCTCAACATTATTACACATCAAAAAAATGAAAACAAAATTCATAGTTCATATCAACTATAATAATCATAAAAGATATAAGTTTTTGCAAAGATATGGAAAAGTTAAAATACCCCCAATGGCAATGTAAACTGTTTCAGATTCTTTGTAAAACATTCCAGCAGTTTTCCATAATGCTAAACATGGACTTAGCATTTGAGCTGGAAATTCCACGGCTTGACTTATATCCAAAGAAATGAAAAAACTAGATCCACAGTTCACCACAGGACTTTACTCATAACAGCGAAGCAAAAACATGAAAATGTCAATTAAAAAATGGAGGGATGAATAAAATGTGGTGTATCTATATAATGGAATATCTTTCATCAAGAAAAAGTTGAAGCATAGATAAATGCTACATTAAAAACAAACCTAAGTAAAATAATATTACAGAAGAGTACTTATTATAATTCCAGTTATATGAAGTATTCAGGTGGGCAAACCTCTAAAGGAAATGAGCCGATTAGCAATTGCCTGTGGCTAGGGAACAGAGGAAGTGAGGTGGAATGAGAGTAGACAACTGACTGGTGCGGAAGCCTTTTGGGGAATCAGTGAACAAAGTGTCTTCAGACTGAAAGTGATGATAACAACACAAAATAGTGAATGTGTTTTTCAACACCAGATCATGTATGCACCTGAGAGAACTGTACGGTGTGTAGACTATTACACATTAAAGATATCTGAAGCTGTTTTTGTGGCAATACATGAAAAGATGGGAGAATAAGATCAATTAATTGAACCAATTTAAGTTTTAATTTGATTTAAAAACAATACTTCTCTTGAGGCTATCTACAAGAGTAATGTGAGGTCCAAAAGACTCCCTTTGAACCCTGATATTTGAAAAGTATTTTAATTTTTTTTCCTGAAAAATATTTTTACCAAGTTTTACTTATACCTTTATGTGTTTATTAATGTGAGAGAAAATTATTCTACCTTCAAACCAAAAGAATGATAATCAAGGATCCACTGTGGTCTCAGGAGGCCTAGATGAAAGTCAAATATTTGAAGTATCAAATCTACATCAGTGCAATACATTTGCACCTTTACACCCTGCTTATATTTCCCCTTTCTTAAATCTTATTAGTGTCAAAAAGCTCAGTATTTGAAATACTCTAATTCACTAAATACTAAACACAATAAAAATCTGCTCCATAAACAAGGAGTACTTTGGTTTTCCTCACAGTAACCTTTACTATATGTGAGTGACCAACTTAAAAACATGAAAAATCCACTGTTTAAAGCTAGACTTCAGTAAAAGAGCAATGAAAACATAACTCCAACAGTTTTTTGATGTAGAAAAATAACCAGTTAGAATATACAATGGAAATAAAATACTTCCTGAATCATATACAGAATCATGCAACTCATGATCGTATGACTTTGACTCTTTGGGGGCCATTACAATAACTACTCCCCACGAATGTGGGTTCCTAAAGTTGAGGTGCTCACCTCTTGAAAAGATGCAACCCATTATAAAAGTCTGAGTAGGAAACAATGTTGTCCTTTACTTTCACCTTTTTTTGTCATTATAATCCTACTTTTAAACATTTTTCCTAATACATACTTACTTGCAGAGATGTGAGTCTGTCTTTGACAAAGAAAAGCTTGTTATAATCCCCAAGAGGATATAATTCCTTTCCAACAGAACACCTGTAATATTACCCTGTCAGAGGACCATCTTTGCTTTCTGTGGTGTAATATTTCCCTTTGTTTTCCCAGAACAAAGGAACAATTTGATTTAAAAGAATATTGAAGCAGATATAAGCAGCATGAAGCTTTTAAGTGTCAGTGATATTTATGTATTTAAATTTTTATTTATTTGTGTCTTATCTAGTAGTGTTTATGTTTTGGCTAAGAAATATTTTAATACTTATGGTTCACCCAATATCCCATATTCAGTTGAAATCACACTTACTCAGACCTGTCTCAGAAATGGTCTCTATCTCTTGCGTCTGTTGTTGGAACAAAAGAAATAAGAGCCATAATAAAATCAAGTATAAGTGAATACAGAATAACTGAATACAAGAACCTTTGAAATAGCTGAAAGCAAACACAGAGTACCAAAAGAAAGGTAGGGTAAGTTTGGCCAGCATTTTCAAAGAAGAGTATAAATTCCACTGTGCTCCAGTCCTCAGAGGTGTCATGCTCTACCCTCACAAAATGGATGGGAGAACTGCTAGTTATAACCACTCTTCGAGATGTGAGTTGAAATTAATTCATCTTCTTTTTCTCTAAAAGGAAGAGGGGCAAATTTGCAGGCCAAAACCATGAACCAGTGTATTTTTGAGACAGAGATTTCACAGTCCATGTCAAGGTAGGTGGGTAAGACTCATCATTTCCCTGAATTATTTCACACAGTAAAAATTATTTTAGCAGAAATTAATCTCTATACAGCTAGCACTGAAGATGGTTCTATAGCGTGATTAGAAAGAAACTGAGAAGTCGTTCTCCAAAATAAGACTCAGGTGTCCTTTTAAGTTTCTCATATTCTATTATTAAATATGTATCTCCTTGATTTAAAGCTGTCTCCAGCTATTCTTTGCTTTAGAGTTCTCCGTAAATAATACTTCTCAGAGGATAACTTCATAAGCAATTAATGACTCATGCAGTATTATGTTTCAGTCCATTTTTGTAATGGAGCATAACATGTGAACATTTATTATCAACAAGAAGAAAAATATGGGACTAAGCTTGCAAACACTATTGAGAGAGCATAGAAATGAAAGCTTTTGAGAATCTAGTAATAGAACAAGGATGTGTGGGCTCTGAACAGATACAACATTATATCAAATGTATGAGCTATTTTTGTTAAATAATTAGTCATTTGAAGAAAAAATTGTTATTTTTCAAGTATATAATTTAAATAAATGGTAGAGTTAAGTAGACAAACATAGAATATATATATATATATATATACACACACACACATATACATATATATATATATACACCATATATATATACACATATATATACACCATATATATACATACATACATATATACACCCATATATATGCATATATGGTATGGTAATATATACTGTATATATTTATATATATACATATATATTCTAGCTTTGATTTCAAGATCTTAGTGTTTCCTATTCTAGAATGCACAAGTTATCTGACTGAATGCAGTAAAAACAGGTGCCACCCGGGCCTCGGACCCTGAAGCACAGTATTGTTCCTGCCATTAACTGACACATTTCTTTGTTTTCAGTTCTGTCCTCCCCTCCTCAGACATCAGATTCAATACTACTGGTGATTCTTTTTTCTTCTACTCTTTCTTCACTCTGATTTTGGTTTTGAGGTCATATTTTCCCCTTCAGTCTTCTCCCATGTGTCTAAAGTCACTTGTATCTCATCTGGTTCCCTCTTATTGAGAGTGTTTCTAAAATACCTCTTCAGCCCTTGATTCCAGACCATGTTTTCACTTTAAATCGAATCAGTGTCATCTCTGCAGTCCTATCCAGGAGCATCATCTGACTTCCCTTCTCTTTCCCTTCTGCAGATTTGTGGAAGGATATTAACCTAGACATGCTTCTGCTGTCTGGCCAATTTACAGCTTTCTGAAGCTATTGTGGAGCTGACCAGTCTTATGAGTATCAATATAATCTAATCTTGACTCTATTTATTTACATATATTACATGAGAAGATAATCTATGTATGTATTTTAGCTACATAAAATGAATAATAATTCTGAAAATCAAATCACCTAGAAAAAATAATTGCATATATACATTATTTATATTTCACAACATCAATGAATCATCTTAATTTTCAGATTGTGAATTATTTTTACTTTCCAAGAACATTCTATATATCACAGCTTTTCCTCTTTAGATAAGTCTAATAAATCATATATAGGACCTAAAATACCTAAGTGAACTCACAAATAAATATATTATTATGAAAGGATATTTTTCAATAATATTTGGAGCATGATATTATTCATAGATTAATATGACATTCTACAGTATTTTTCTTTATATTTCATAGTTTTAGTTATTGGTAATCCAAGAAGAAACTTATGAGACTAACAATTTAGTTAATATTTTAGAAATAGAAAAATTCAAATGTTTAATCATTATAACTATAGATCTCCAGAAAATATTAAAATTAATGAAATAATTCAAAATACTTTTATATAATCAAGCAGATAAATTTAATGGATCAGTGCCATGACTCTCTCATTTAACAATGTTTCCTTATTTTTTGCATTGCTAAGATTATAAAAATGTACTATTCATTTTCCACAAAAACATAAGTTATGAATAAAGAATAAAACTATTGAGATAAACAATCTGCAAAGTTTCCCCAGTAACTTACAATTTGTAATAAAATTCACTACTAGTAGCATATCGACAGCTTTCCCCCAAACCTACAATCTAACTCTTTTATATCTTGCTAATCCATTCTTTGAAAAGAAGAAAGTTTGTGCTTCCCTATTACAAGGAAATCCAGTCCTTATTCTCTAAATTCATCTGTCCTACTGTATCCTAGACACTGATCATTTTATTTTTCTCTGTTCCTGGCTACACCATAAAGGCTGTGACCATCTTCATAATTAAAAAAAAAAATACAGTTCCTTAATCTCACAACAGTTCAAGCTACTTCTCCATTCTTGCTTCTTAGACTAGTGATTTGATAAATTCTTTCTTGGTGGATTTCAATACATTTATGTCTGGCTTTCTTCTGAGAAATTACTCTGAAACTGTTCTTCCATAAATAAAATAATAGTAATAATTAGCAATAATAAATTTTAAAATTTTTATTTATGAATTCAATACTATTTTCTATTTCAATTACTCAACTGATGTTGACAATTCTCTCTCTTTTCTAACTTTTTACTAGCAGTTTGTTAGATTTTTTTGTTTGATTTTGGTAATTTCTAATTTTTTTTCTCTTCATACCTCACTTGGGATATTCTTCCTAATATCCCTTGTGAGTAATCTCTCTAAAAATCCTTTAAAGCAAATATTACTGAAGGTTTCACTTCCTCTTCCCTTTTTAATCTGTCTCATATGTGATTTCTCCTATTCCCATTAAATATTTCAGACAAATCTAAGACAGAAAATTTGAAGAAAACACTAACATGACCCAAAGTTGTTTATTTTCAAAATAAGTCTTTGAACATCTTTTTTCTTTACTGGTGAGTTTAGGGTCAAGAGATCAAAGGAAAGTGGGTGGCTAGAGAGTTGGCAGAAAATGTCACATAACTTCTGAAGAAAGGAGCCACAGACATTTCAGAATGAGTTGCAGATTAGACAACTTTGTGACAATTAAACTGAATGGTCAACTTCACTGTGTTGGGAGATCCCCAAGGGATAGTGAAACACTCTTCCGGATATGTGTGGGCTGGCCTTCAGGCTATGTCTAGTCATCATTTTCTCCTTTTCTACTCCTTGCTCTTTTACTTGCCTACTTTCAACTGACTAGCTTTGTTATGCCTAACCCTTCCACCATGCTGTTTTTGCCTGAAGCAGACCAAAGACTGATCCTCTGAAACAATCAGCCATGTAAACCTCTCTGTCTTTAAATTGTAGACAGAGGATATTTTCCCAGTAATCATTAATCTAATGTAAGTTTGAATATCTTAATAAATAAAATTCAAAAAATATTGGTTAGATGAATTAGTAAATGCAATTATTTTGTTTATAAAAGGGATATTCCAGCATATAGATAACTAGTCTACTGTGAACTGCTGTGGGATGAGTTGCAGACATATGATTATTCAAGCTTTGATTCTTATTTACTACTTTGCACCTCAAATATTAAAAAATTGGAACATTTTACAAATGTATCAAGAATTGTTTTAATTTTTGTTTCATAATAACAAGAATGGATAGATAATGATTTGGAATTTGAATATATATGTATAAACATATAAACGTTTACAATCAAATCTGGTAACATATATATATATATATATATATATATATATATATATATATATACATGTGCACATATATGTATTCTTTTACACAAAATAAATCACAGAAGTGATAAATTTGGATACTGGAATGGGATAACTGAAAATCTGGGTCAAGAAAGTTAGAAAAACCCAGGGCTGTTAAGGTCTTGTGTACAGATGGAAGACTAATTTTTTTATACAATCAGTGTTCTTGGTTGACTGAGTGAGCAGAATGAGGTTCTGATATCACCTTGTTTCCCATTTATAAAATGAGTTAATAACCAGAAGTTCCTTAACGGCTCTAGGTATGTTATGAAGATAAATGAGACCATTTCTATGTAAAGTTTATGGTTTGTTAGAAAGAAGTATTATGGAAATAAATGCTGGCATTATTATGGTACTGCAGAGGCTTGCAATACATAATAAGTAAAACAAAGTAACATTCCATCTTTCTAACACCTTAAACAGTAACAAAGTCTCACAGAGAAAATGAAGAAAACATCTTGTTTTTGAATAAATAAAAATGAGAAAAGTGCTTCTGAGAAAAACTTCCAAATGAACAAATATGGTAGATGGATAGATTAAATACCTATTGTAACCTTCAAAGTATGCATTTTAAATATATTATTTTTGTATAAGATCAAACATTATCACAGTTTAATACAATAAGAACAGTACATAGTTTTCTTTTTTTGTGTCATGTCGCATTTATTCCATTTTTACTCCATAAATATAAAGCCATTAAGCTAATCATAAGTACTTTAAGATTTGAAAGTCAACATTTTATTAAAAATATTGCTGTAATTTTCTGGGATGATGATTTTAATGACAGCCCCACTGCCTGTCACTTTTGCAGAGCAAAGCCATTTGTCCATTCCAAGCCAATCTCAGCATGATAATATTATAAATGATGTTATTGTATTGGTGAAAATTGAATGGCGAAAATCCAATGCGATTAAATCATTTGTTTAGCTAATCAGTCAGTCATTTATGCACAAGGGTTCAGTACAGAGAATACACTACATGTACATACTTCCTGGATAAAAATACCAGAGGGCTGTTAACTTCTTTTAGAAAATACAAGTTTCCCTTTCATTGAGTGTCTAGAACAAAGTACTATTGACAGAAAGTATTCATTAGTCTACTTTTGATCTTTTTTCTTTTTTTTTTTTTTCTTTGTAGTTCATGCTGGCCCTGAGCTCAGCCTTGAACTCATAGCAATTCTCCTACCTCTGCCTCCAAAGTGCTGAGATTACAAGCATGAGCCACCACACCCAGCACTGTGGTATGTGGTACTGATTACTGGTGGGCCTGAATCTTCATGCCCAGCATTGTTGTGTGTGGTGACCAGGGATCAAACCTAGGCCCTTGTGCTTGCAAGACAAGTGCTGGAACCCCTCAGCTAAATCCTCGGCCCAACTTTTGATTTTTTTTTTTTAAGTTTTCTTTAATTACAGCTGTCCTTGAACACCCATGGCTTCTCTTTCACTTGTTTCACTTAATTTAGAATCATCCTGGGAATCCAAAACTATCTGAAAATACTGGCATTTGTCCTGAATCCTTCAGGAACTAGAAATCACATCCAAATAACTTTATGACTGTGTATTTTTATAATTATTATCTTCTGTTAGTTGTTATTCTTAATTTATCTTTGTACCAGCTGGTGAACTATTATAGAATAGTCTATACTATTATATTTTCAAATACCTGTTGCAGGTGCTGGAGCATATTTCCCACATATAAGGAGGAATTACTATAATTATTTAATTATTACTGCAATTAAAATTATGGAATATTTTGAAAAACTCTGATTGTGTTTTCCTCTGTATGTGTGTTCTAACTTTTTAAATCTTTGCATCAATGTGATAAACTATAAAGTTGATTTAAAAGCCTTCAAAAATGATGGTATATAATTTTTCAAAATAAAAACTCTACTTTTTGTTTTATTTTTTATATATTATAAACAATAAAATAGTATATTTGACTTGAAATCTAAAACAAAATATGGAATTATTTATTATTATTTTGTCCCATATAAACAATGTGGAGTAATGTGAATAAGATTTTGTTTCACATATATGAAGATCATCCTGGATTTGAAATTAACATAAAATTTTAAAGAAAAAAATAAGATCTTTTAAATTCTTAGGATTGTTGTAATTGTTGATTTCTATTGAAAAGGTGCTCGAGTTTCTTCCATCTATATTAAAGCTTGGTAATCTGTTACTTTCCTCAAGGTTTCACTCACTTATTATAATTCAAAAAATTCAAATAGATGTAACTAAGATATAAAGTAACAGTTTTTAAAATCAATTACAAAAGAAGTGATATTACCATACAGTCCACTGAGTCAAGAAAGCACAGAGAGTAAAAGAAGCATATGTTTCCCCAATACTCTGAATTAAAACTCTGAAGGTGCCTACCATCTCGCTTAAATTTATTCTACCCATGAAGCAACAGTTTATGATTTTAAAACGAATAGCACATTTAAATGAAAGGAGCATTAATACAATATGATATTAATATACAAATACTCACATTATTCACCTGCCGGTGACATTCTGAATTAAATCAGTAATGGGGTGTATAACTGATTAAATATCTACACAACAGAAAGCAACAGCTTATGATTTAAAGAGGCGCTGGTAGAGTGATCACATCATTACACTGCCAAATGCCATCTATCACTTTTACTGAACTTAACGAAGATGGATTGCATCCCACAGATGAGATGCAGCCTATAAATACCGTCATGCTGCTCTTCATCTGACTTTCCTAGAGAATAGACAAGCAACAAATCAATAATTGAAGAAGTCATCTTAGAAATTCAGTGTTACTCAGGTTCCAGAAGGAGTCATGTAGGACAGTGTAACAATAAATTGCTTGAATTCAATGAAATCTGCTAAGCTGTGCTTTCCCTTCTGTATTAACTAATTTATCAACTTAAAGAGAATATATGAATGTAGTGTACAGCATAATCACCCACTTTTACATTTTAAACTGAATGGTTTAGCATTTGCTAAATTCTTCTGTAACAAACCTCTGTGCCCCAAAATAGGAGTTTTGACCCAAGTTTGAAGCTCATATAGAAAATTTCCAATATATGACACATAACACTGATTTTGAAGTTATTATTTTCAGGTATTTAAACAAAGCAACTATAAAAATATACATAAGCAATAGATTCACTCCCCAACTTCTGGATATTTTTAATAGTATTTGCCCATTAGACACCTGCCTGAGTTTGTATTTACTATCTCATTTAGCTTTCATGTTTTATCTTTTGAAAACTGCCTGTCGGTTGTTTCTGTAATCCACTCAGTGGAGACCGATTATTTCTATCAGTTGGCTGTGCAGTGTTATGTGATACATAATAGGTGGTCAGTATGTGGTGTCTGAGGTGAAGATGATGCTTCACCAGCTATAAAACATCTGAGGAAATGCTTTAACAGTTCATACTTACTTGTAATAGCATCATTAGAACTCTAATTAATTCCTTACCCTTCTATTGTGTTCCTTAGATGGCCATAAGGCAGGAAATCATTCGGAACAGAAAGAAAGAATCTAAAGAGACAATAATGAGGTGTAATAAAAGAAAAAATGAGTGGCAGAATGGCTAATATTTTGCTCTACAACTAGAGTGGAATTTGATTACTTAATCAGTTTAGTGTTTGATAATGCCCAGATATAGGGATCTATTGTTAAGGAGCATTCTAATTCAGAGAACACTTTAACCACTGCACACTTTTACAATGACTGTCTACAATTCTTAACTGTAGCTGGAAAGCACTTGAAAAATCTTTCTGATATTAAAGTATTAGTAATAAAATGTTTCTTATTAGAAATGGAGAAATAAGACATGTGAAAGTTCTATATTAAGAAAATCTATACATTTTATTTTTCCTTCATAGATATTACAGTTAATAATCTCCTTTTGAAGTCTGATTTTAGAACACCTTATTTACAGGAAAAAAGTAAGACATTAGACTCAATGTCACTATTCTGACTTTTAAGATTAAAGAAATTTCCACAGTGGTGTCTCTAGATTTCTGCTTTTTAAATAATAGATTTTTAGCTACTTTGTATAGCCAGACAGTTTCATGTATTGTTAACTTCTGCCACTGTAAATTTTATAGGTTTTTTGTCTTATACCGATTTGTTTATAAATATTGATTTTTTGAAATATTTGTAGCATTTAATAATTTGTAGACAGAACTGAATAAAGTGAGCTGTAAATTTAATCTATTTAAAAATCAAGTTTAGGATATTTTGGAAAATTTAATCATATTTTTTAAAATATTGAGATTATGTTTTATGTAAAATGCTAGAGCAAAAACTGAACAAAATACATATCAAGATGAAATACATAGTATGTTGCACAATGGAGGTGAAAATATTCAATCGAAATAAGTTTACACACAATTTTAATATGTTATGCTACTATAATAAATCAATAGTTAATTTCCAGCTAACAACTAATTATATTTTGTGCTTTTACAACTTTAATATTCAAAAATATTTTAAGAAGTTTAGAGAGAATCAAATATCCAAGCTGCTTGGCATGGCACATTGGCTCTTAAATTCAGTTTTCATACTGGACTTTCATCATTTGATTAGAGTTGGTTATAATTGAACTTAATAACAGAGTTCCTTGTGTTGGGATTTAGCTCCAACAGATTTAGTGGTTCCAATGCTTGTCTTACAAGTACAAGGGCCCCAGATTCAATCCCTGGTAACCATATAATGTTGGGTTTGGAGACTCACACCCACCAGCAATCAGTACCACATACCACAGTGTACGGCATTGTGGCTCACACCTGTAATCTCAGCATTCAGGAGGTAGAGGCAGGAGGATTGCTGTGAGTTTAAGGGTTGCCTGGGCTATATAGTAAGATTAGGGCCACCCTGAATTACAAGCAAGACTCTGTCTGAAAAAAAAGAAAAAAAAAGCAGCAAAGACAAAACATAGTTGTTTATTAGGAAGAGGAAAAATGCCTGAAGTACAAAATTACATCTGTTTACCCTGTTTCAGAGGAATCTGGGCCCCGTTTCTGAGACATTAATGTCTGTGGTGTGACATGTTAGGCTATCCCTTGAGGTAAACAGGCTACATGGGTAAGGTAATCAGCATCATGAGACTCTTTATGTACATCACACTCTGTGCTTCACAAACATCTACCAATTGAACTACTATTTAGACCTGGAATTTGGCAATACTTTCCATCACTGTGCAAACACTCCCCAACTATGATTTATATAGCTAATTTGTTGCATAAACTCCCTTCCTTACCACCAGCAACTGTACTTTAGAGTGGCTGTGAGTTATTTATCTTCACTCACAAAATGTACACTAAATCCTTAAAAAGAACACAGAAGCATTCTTCTTCCCCTTGTTATTTACCCCTCCACCTATAATGTGCCAATAAAGATCTTTATTTATTTCTTTCTTTATTTATTATTATTATTTATTTTATTTTTTTTTTTTAGGTTTTTTTGAGACAGGGTCTTGCTTTGTAGTTCAGGCTGGCCCTGAGCTCAACCTCAAACTCACATCACAGCAATCCTCCTGCCTCTGCCTCCCGAATGCTGGGATTCCAGGCGTGAGCCACCACATCCGGCACTGTGGTATGTGGTACTGGTTGCTGCTGGGCGTGAGTCTCCACGCCCAGTATTGTATGTGGTTACCAAGGATCGAACCTGGGTCCTTGCGCTTGCAAGACAAGCGCCAGAACCACTGAGCTAAATCCCCGGCCCAAGATTTATTTATTTTTTTAAATAAAAGAATATAGCAGCAAACAAAAATCAAATGTTGGCCTTCAGGGGTTCTACATTCAACATAGAGGTGATATGTAAATAGCAGCAAACACACACCATGCTGTGGTTAAAATTACCATGAAATACTGGTTCCAAAAGAAATTGTTTTATTTAGGATGGTACTCAAGTGCACATTTTAGCTGGTGAGCTGAACAGCAGAAAGACAAACTATGAGCTCTAGCTGAAGGACACTGTGAGAAAGAAAAAATGCCATGTGTTTCTTTTAGTCACTTGTCCATCTTTTCTAATATCTCTTCATTTTAGTTACCCAGTTTAATTGATTTTTTAAGGTATTTGTACACAATGGAGTCCTACTCTGCCACAAAGAGGGATGGCCTTGCATTATTTGCAGGAAAATGAATGCACCTTGAGACACTAATATTAAGTGAATGAAATCAGACACGTGATTTAAAGTACTGCATGGTTTCTCTTACGTGAGAAATCCAAAGTAAAAATAAAGACTGAAATAAAACCCAGATGAAAGGAAATAGGAACAAAGATATTTTACAAATAGGAAAAGGGCCAAGAAAAGGAAGGAGAGGGGAGAAAGGGAATGAAGAAAGAATTAGGCTATGTTACACACATGTACAAGGCCAAAAAAAGAAATATAATCATTATGAACAGCAAGTACACACCAATAAAGATATAACAGCAGAAAAAAAAGGAAAGAGAAAAAGAAAGAGACAGAGAAAAATAAAAAGAAACAAGAAAAAAATGTGTGCCAAAGTCCTACAATTAGTGAGCGCTTGAGACATTCACAGAACAGGCAGAGGGTTACCATAACACAGAAAGCTGAAGAAAAAGTAACAGAAGGTGAGGCTATAAGGCTCTACAAAAATAATGAGGAGACACCGAGGGCTTGTCCCCTGAGCACCAGCAGCTGTAGCATCCAGTTTGAATGACCTGAGTGGCTTCAGTAAAGGACCGATGCAGACCAGCTGGAAAGCTACTCTGCTGGATCTAATTTGAAATTTATATATTTAGAGCTAGTGAAAAATTATCAGATGTTGGCTATATGTATACGGATAATTTAACTGCATTATAATCAATAAGATGAAGGTATAGAATGATCATTTCAAAGAGTGATGAAACACAACATGAAATGCTAGATGCATAAAATAAATAACTGATAAATAACTTAAATTAATAAATGTGTTCTGCAAAAGACCATGGTAAAACAATGAAAAGCAACAGACTGAGACAAAATATTTGCAAATCACATAGCTAATGAAGTACAGACATCAAAAATACAAAATAATCAAGAAGTTGACATTTTGCAGGTAGAAGAGGACCTGGGTACAGAGAAGGTAGGAGAAAGGGAACTGATGTGTGTGTGTGTGTGTGTGTGTGTGTGTGTGTGTGTGTGTGTGTGTATGTGTGTATGCTCACGTATGCACACACACACACACACACTCATATGAGCTCTTAAAACTCAATAATAAGAAAATTATTATTTTATCTAACCTAATTAGAAAGATAATCAATACTAACCCAAAAGGGAATTAAAAATTAAAACAATGAAATCCCACCACAGAAGTATAAAATCCAAAATCTGAAACCACAGCAATATCAAATACTCCGAGAGATGAGAAGCAGCAGGAATGCTCAAAGGAACTCTCTTTTAGTAGAAATGTGAAACAGAAGAGCTAGTTTGGAAAACAGTGTGACAGTACTTAACAAAAGTAAGTATGCTCAGAATAAAACCCAGCAATTGCACTCCTTGGTATTTAAAGGAACTGAAAACATAAGTAGTCACAAATTCCTGCACATGGATGGTTTCCCGAGTCAGCTGGGCAGAGCAATGGGATAACCGAGCCGAGGGGCTAGAATGAGAAATAAATCTGGACAAAAAAGGAGGGTTGGAAGGGCTCATTAGTCAATACCGAGTGAGCGCTGCATTTATTTAATAGCCATCTTTTATACATTTCTTAAGTACCACCTATGAGCCGACTAGCTTCGTTCATGTGTACAGAAAAAGAAAAAAAAAAGTTAGTGAAAAAGGGTGGAGTCCTTGGTTTGTTTAATCTCAGAAAGAACTGGTGGGTGGGGTGTGCTGACAGCTGTTTTAATTTAATCTGGCAAAGGTGTGTAGAGGTTTTTAGTTTAATCTAGCAAAGACAGTAATTATCCTTGAGGGAGGTAGATAGTGTTGGGCTCTGATCCAGAAATCAGGCCGACTTTTCTCTCCTGCATAAGCAGCCATGGAACGGCTCCCAACAGATGTTTATAGCAGATTTATTTATAATAACAAAGACTGAGATCAATGATTACATTATTCATTGGGAGAAGAAATAAATTGTGGTAAATTCAGATAATGATAACTAACCTTAAAAGCTGTCAGATCATAAAAAAGTATATGTGGAAAATTTTAAATGTATATTACTGGGCAGGGGATTTAGCTCAGTTTCATAGTGCTTGCCTGGCGAGGATGACATCCTGAGTTTGATCCCTAGTCCTGATCAATCAATCAGTGAATGAATAAATACATAAATAAATAAATGTATGATACAGAATGAAAGAAACTGATCTGAAAAGGTTAAACATTCTATCATTTTGCATATAACCTTCTATGGTAGAACTATGATGACAGTATAAATATCAATGCTTGCCAGGGATTATGGTTTAGGAATGGCTCAATAGGAAGAAAACAAATGAATTTTAGCATCCTGAAAATACTCAGTTTACAATAATGGACAAAGGCCATATATTTTTACTAAAACCCATAGCACATATAAGACCAAATGTGAACATGGATGAAAATATGGATTTCAGATGACAATGTTGTATTTATTCACCATTATTTGTTTTAACAAATGTACTATGCAGAGATACGATGTGGATAGTGCTGGGGATTCATATATGTGGGGGCAAAAGTACATATGTGCATTTTCTGTGTTTTCCACTCAACTTTGTTGTTGAGTGTATTAAAATAAATAAATAAAAGAAACACAGAAGTAGTCATAGATAACATAATATAATGAATAAATAATACAATTAGTCATAAATAAGGAATTTATGTCTGATGCATTACCCAGAATGCTTCATAACTGATTAGTAAATTTAAATATACAAATACTTAAAACTTCTAGTATAGAAACAGTAATGTATTAAAAAAAAAACACATTCACTTTAAAGAAGGATTATTCTCTAAAATGTCTAAAACTCTCCCAACACACCAGTAAAGAAACTGGAAAAAATACAATTTTAAGAGAGGGAATCCACTGGCGTCCATCATAACATGCTTGCTGTTTTTACCCTGGGATTGGGCAGCTGTTGAGAGGCCTCTGAGTTCTGCAGATCGGCACAACCGAAGGAAGCAGCGGCCTCCACTGAGCGCTTGGTCCAGTCAGTGCCTCAAAGGAACTGCTAGCTGGTCGGGACGCGGCCCGGAAGTGCTAGTACGGAGCTGAAGGTGAGCCTTCCTGGGATAGAAGTGCTGTAATAGTAAAGCCTAAATATGACTAGTTTAGTCAGAAAAATCAGGACAGCAAGAGCTCAAATATTATAAAAGAAGAGCCACCAGGTAAGTAAGAATATGGAATAAACTCTAGAATGAGGCAAAAAAAACTCATGAAGTTGATCTATATGAAAGACTCTTTGCCACTTTCAACAAAGTTGTGTGGAAAGGTAAGAAATCAGTTGACAGATGACCAAATAGGAAACAAAAAATAACTATCTTAACTAGGATTTTCTACCTCAAGTTTGAAATCTAAATTATCTGTGATATTAATGTCGTTCCATTCAGGGACAAGTGTCCCTGATATGAATAGTTTTAAAACAGTAAAAACAAAGCCTCTGTTTTAGCAAGGCAGAAGGGACAGCGAGGCATTTCTAGTGCTTGCCAGTAACAAATGTTTACAACACATCAGTGGTGCCCAGGACTCAGACAGAAATCATATGCAAAGGGTCTTCACAGTGGAGGCGACCCTTTTAAAGGGTGTCAGAGAGGGACTATGTGGTAGGAGCACAGAAGACATCTCGTACAGGACTAATAATCCTCAGGCTTAAAAATCAAGTATTCTCCAAGCACTACACCTGCCCTTACCATGAAATTCAAGATTTACAAAGGCCAAAAGTGTTTAACAGCATCAAGTGTTGACAATCATGTAGTAAACTGGTGGTACAGTAACTTCATGATTGAAAATGTTAATTCACTGGTACGAATAAATTTCAGATTCAAAAATTCCCCATGAAGGAATTTACACTATAATAATACCAATGCAAATGTAGAAATTTTCATGTGTGCCAATGTTTAATTTTACTATTACTATAATAGAAAAATATTTTAAATAGCGTAAGGAGCATAGACACTGTGTTAATTGATGACACATTCATAAAAAAATTGTGCACTTGTCTGACAGGGAAATTAGACCAACGATGTTGCAGATACAAAATAAAGTCTCACTGTTCCTTAAGTTAAAGAAAGCAACTTTAGAAGTACAAATACACACAAAATAAATCTATTATATGCAAAAACATATGCATATCTGAAAGTACACAGATAAACCACATGCTATATTCTATGTATTAATATTGAGACTTAGTACACATGCCTAGTGAAGATCTATGAATTTTGTTTTTTTCAATTAATCAGTTTACTTACAAATTCAATAAATTAACACAAAGCAAGAAACACTGACAAAGCCACAATCCTCCACTTGCACAAAACATGCAACGATGAGAAGCATGAGGACAAAGCTGTGGAAAGGGGAATAATTTCAACGTGACAACAGCAACACAGCCAAGTCAGGGAAGCAAATGAAGCAGCTGTTTCACTGTCTACTGCCTTATAACTCAGTTAGGACTAACACAAAGGCTTCTTATGATGGAACACAGGCAGGCAGCATCAACGCCAAGACACACTTGAGGCAGATATGGAAATTGTGCTCCAGATCTACTTGGACCCAATTAGAAACCTGTGAGTGGACCAGAAATCAGAGTTTCCACAAGTCTGCTAGGAGACTCTGATTCATGATCATTTTCTCAGCCACTATAGTGTAACAGCAAAGAATAGGACATCTATTTCCACCATTAAGATGTAAAGGAGTTAAAAATTATTTTCCCTTTCAGTAAGAGAAAAAACAAAACAAACAAACAAACAAACAACAAAAAAAACCTCCAACATTTCTTACACTTATATCAGTCTCAAAATGTAAAGCATAAGGTAAACTACGATTCTGAGACCTGAGGAGGCCAGTAAATACTAGTATTATACCGAAGGTCCATGAAGCAGGAGTCAATAAACCAGCTCTCTGGTGAGAGACACGTATACAAAGGACTCTTAAGCAGTGATTTGATTGATTGCCAGAGTTGGATCATAGTCTGGAGTAGAGTGAAGAACTCTTAAGGGTCCTAGTACTTTTAATTTTTTCAATATTTTTTGTGGCACCAGGGATTGAACTCAGAGCCTTGTGTTTGACAGGCAGGTGAGGCAACACGGGCTGAAAGGTCCCCCACAATTTTGTGGACTTTGTTTTTACAGACTATTACAATATTATAGTAAAGGATATGTAAAACCTTCATATTTATGGTAGAGAAGGAGAAAAGTAGACCTTTTTTCCTAAAAATCAGCCACTTTTCAAAACAGTTAAAATCAATTAGTATTCTTTCTTTCATTTCATATTTTGAGGCAATATACTTCCTCATCCCCAGAGCCTTCAGTTCTGTTGTTAAAAAGGAGATGATAACAGAGGATATATCTTACAGAGTTATTGAAGATTAAAAATTCAGAGGAGGTTTTGGTAGAGTATCTGACATGCAGTAAACACAAAAATGAGGAAGGTTATTAGGACAGTCTAGGAAAATATGTGAATTATCAAGATTTTCCTATCAAGTAAGAGGGAAATTTATGATGACTTTCATATGAATAATTTCATATTTATAAAAATTTTCTTTGCCATCTTCTATTTTTCATATTATTTCATTATCTTCCTTTGTATAAATATTATTTGGATAAATAAAGTTTATATTTCTTCTCTTATTTTGTTATTGTAATGGCTTTGTAGATTACCATCTTTACAGAAATACTTCTGGAAGTAGAGTTCTGCACTGACTAGAATGGCTCTTCTGCCTGTCTCTTGTACCCTATGTGACACATGCTACTAAGTGTGGTCAGCTGTGTGTCAAATAAATAAGGAAAACTAGATCATGCTTTTTGCAATCTATAATACAGCTGAAAGAAGACAGTAAAGACACTAGATTAATAATTTAATGGGATTGGCTCCTTATAATATTTATATTTCTTATAATTTTGGTCAATCTTCTCTTTACAAATTTAGTTAAGTCTTTCTTAGACATTTACATAATCTTTTTAGTGTGATCATTTATTTAAGAGATGTTGATAGAATGAACAAATTTTCATTATGTAGGCATTTTAAACAAAACTGAAATAAATGTAAAATCACTGTTAAGAGCTATAGTCTCTGACAACAAATGTTTTACAAATAACAAGTACTAAATCAATATACTACAGCCAGTATAATAGCTGAAACTAGCTCTCGAGTTACTTTGAAAAAAAAAAAAAAAGAAAAAAGCCTTCACAGTGAAGAAATGTCCTGTCCACTGCACCTGCAGAAGTCAGTATTGATTCCTGTGTAAAGCTTTTTGAACCATTAGAATGGAAATATCAATGCCTTTGGCAGTTTACACATAGCAGCATAACAATTATATATTTAATTCAATACTAAACATTAATTCTATGTCTAAAAATATCTGTGAGCCAATGTTTTCATCAAAATTACTCTGAAATGTCCTGATTAAAATCATGCCCGAAATAGCTTGAGGATCACATTGGGAAATAATAGTACGATTACTACCACATTGCTCACTTTTGATAGCTTAAGTATTAATATGTGTAATTAGTTAAGCATTTATTAACTTCATAATGTAAAAAATAAAGTCACAATATATCTCCTTGCTTATTATCCAAGAGTCTGTCTATGACATCTATATTTAAACATAAAAAATGCATGCATGCATATGTAATAGGCACTCTTTGTCTTTATTAAAATAAATCCTTCATCTTTTTAAATAATGTTATTGTTAAATTCGACGAAGAGAGTCAAGTAGAAATGGTATTAAATATCTACAAAATTATAAATAATTGGTATACTAAAATAGTATTGCATAATATTTATCCAATGAGATTAAATTTAAAAAGCTAAAATTCCTTGCAGTTTAGGAAATAGATGCATTACCTCCAAAGAGCTTACTTTTAATCCAATTTTTCAAGGACATATATTTTTAAATTTGATATTGCTTGCAGGAGTCTAGATCCATGTGATTGGGAAGAAAGACCAACGAGCAGGCAGAAGCACCATCTTGTGGGAAAATAGGACACTTTGAATCTCACTCAAGGTATTTTATTTTATTCATGGCTTTGGATAGAATTTGGAATTTTATATTGAGACTACTAAAATAACAAGTATATATACAACAAGGAGTTTATGAGCGTGTCGAAATTACCCCAGCTACAGAATTTCAGGATGTTATATTTGTATTAACTGACACTATGGAACCAGAAGCAGACACAAAGGAACGCTACTGTGGAGAGAGCACACAGACACACCGTTGATAAGCAGAGCATGAATGAGAGCCTGACCTAAGGAAAAACCTGTAACTCCATCTGTGCTTTCTATCCTAGTCAGCAAGTTGAAGTCCCCTCTCATTGTTCATATGAAAAGGATTCCTGAGATTTTACAGTCTTCCCTTGCATGTGTTTAGAGATTTTGTTTTTACATATTAAATACATATTTGCTTACACACAACAAGGTAGTCTAAACTGTTGAGTGTTGTAGGTGATCAGGAATTAGTTTTTGTTTTGTTTATTTTCTTGCTTGTTTCTTTGTTTTGAAGCAGGATCTCACTTTGTGGCTCTGAGTGGCTTGAATTTACTATGTAGTCTAGGCTGGCCTCTAGCTTGTGGTGATCCTCCTGCTTCAGCCTCCCAAGTTCTGTGATTACAGACATGTACCACCATGAAGAGTAAGGCATTAGAATTTGACTTTACTCTTCCAAACAAAAAGACATAAATAAACCTGAAATATATTAAAATATGTAGGATGATGCAATTACAAAACTAGTTTATACTTTTAGGGGATTCCCAAGGAAATTTATGACACATTTTAGTGATAGTACCTTGGAAGTAGTAGTGGATCTTCACAAATGGTAATATACCAAGTTTCCTTTTTTGATTTCTTTGTACATTTACAGTAATTCATAATTATTTAGCATCAGAAAAACTCTGACACTAAAAGTGAGATATAATGGTTGCTAAGGACTGTTTTAAATCTCTGTAAAAAAATGTGGCATACTTAGTTATAAGCTGTGTTTGGTAAAAGCATATTAATTTCTCATCACCAGGTTAAGGAAGTGGAATGACAGATGGTCTAGAGGATTCGCTGATGAAGATGAAACCCAAACCCATCAACAATGACCTATGTGTGGAGCCTGCAGGAGTGTGTGCATAATGTCTGTATTTGAAAAGCTGACATCTGTGGGGATCAGAAACATTTGATTCATGGTAGCCGGCAGTATATTGCAAAGATAGTCAATGTCTGACACTTTTTCTACATACAAATGTTTGATTAAATGATGAAGGGAAGTAATTCTCTGCCTCGTGAACCACATGAAACTTAAGTAATAAGTTTATTTTTTACTTGGAATTAAGCTTGAAACTCAAATAATTATTTATTCTACAGTCATATGTAAGGTATTTTATATTTATGTTTATTTTACATGCATTTATAATTTCTCCAGGACATGCATATTTCCTGTGTATGATTATTTTTGTGTATATATTTATAATTTCATCAGAAGCTGTCTAAACATTGTCTTTAATGAGAAAAAACAAAATTAACAACATAATAATTTGAACTATATTTTACCCATTCCTCATTTTTTCTTCCAAAGCTGTAAAAAATCTGAAAACATGCCATAAATTATCATATTAGAATGCTCTTGAGAACTATTTTCATTTTGTTTTAGACATTATTAATTTTATTTTAGATATTATTTGAAAGACATCAAAATAGATTTTCTACCAATATTAATTCTGAGTTAATTATTTAAAATTTTTGACCTTCTATAGGTACATCTCAATAAAGAAGATATGTGTGTTCGTTTTTAATAAAATAGAGTACTAACCATAAAGAATGAGAAGTGTGTGTCATTTGTACTCAAATAAACATACCTTCAGGTCATACTAATAAGTGAAATAAATAGGTCACAGATGTATAAATACCATATATTTTCTCTGTTATGAGAATCTGAAGGTATAAATGAGTTCTAGAATGTATGATAGATATTGTAAAATACAAAATATTCAAAGGGAGAAAGGGGTAGAAGAAAATAACGAGAGCAAAGAAAAAAATGTATAATAAGAAAAAGGAAAACAAAGCTTATGTATATAAAGGGCTAGGGGTTCTAGGTTTGGCAGGACAAAAGGAAAAATGAGAATTAAGTCTTGTCATATACTGGTACAAATTCCCAAGTTGAGTGTGATCATGATGTGTATATAAAATGCATCAATAAATAATTCAATTAAAATATTATGATTGCAATACCAGTAGCTATTAATTTACAAATAAATCAACTTCCACCTTGTACTTTTTGACCTTATTGAATATGCTTATCTGTAGGATCCTACAGTATCTTGCTCAGACTTTGTGCTAGTAAAGATTTATCCTAAAATAATTTGCATGAATATCTTTGCCAGTTTATATGAATAGCAGTGACACTTCATGAACTTTGCTCTCACTAAAGGTGCTTCCTTAGTTCAGGATTTACATGGTGCTGCTATATTCTTAATTTTAAACAGAGTGAGTGACTCAGACACTATGGTAGAAACCTTCTCCATTCTGGAAGCAGAAGAGTCTTTCTAAAACAATGCCAAGTTATATTGCTTCCCAGAACTCTACATTAGCTTGCAGCATTACTTAGACTAGTCCAGACCCTGTTTACCATCTGACCTAGTCAGTTCCCCCTGTCCCTTCCTACTGCTCCACAGCCATACGGGGGCTGCCTGTTTTTACTTGTCCTCAAATATATTTCTGGCTCAGCATCTTTAACTTCCTCTTCCTGAAGCATACACTCCTCCTTGAAGACTAAAGCTTTCCTTTCAAATGCTACATTAACAAACAATATATCAATAATCATCTTTAATTAAAAATGCATCAATTGCTCCTACTGAACACTATCCCTTTGACCTGTTTTATTTTCTTTCAAAATCACATGGCCATCTAACAAATGTATTCAATTCCATTTATTATTTTGTTCCATGGTGTGATTTGAGCTCCCATACAGTAATGAATTACTAGCTTCAGTGATGTATCCCCTTGTCCAGAAGAGAGCCTGACATATTACAGGTATTCACTAAGTTTATCTTGAATGAATAAAAAATGAATAAACTTTTAAAATATGCTCTGTATATCTTCCAAAGCATTACTTTCTATTTCTGCTGACCATGAATTATCAACCATACGCTGTAGTTAGAACTTGGGTTAGATGTACCATCCTTTTGTTAATGCAATAGACAGTCATGCACTGTCACTTTCCAAGGCCATTTTAATGTCAAACTTGAACTATTCAAGAGAATTCACTATAAAAGTCTGCAGAAAAGACAAAATTATAATCTGTCATCTATGCTACCCACAAAATTGCAGTGCTCGAATAGATATTAAAACTGCAATCTAAGTAGCAAAGCCTTTTGCAGACGGCTGTTCTTTTTATGACATTTAAATCTTGGAACAATGACTGATAGTACAAGGGGAAATTAGCCTTCCTAACATTTCACAAGTTCATCAAAAGCTTTATTCTTTAATAAGAAATGGCGATGAATGAAGGTTCTCATTGTGGGGAAAGTCTAAATCGACAAATTTTTAGGAAAAAAAAAAAGTTTTACTGGTATAAGTCTTAGGACGACTCTCCCTATGGTGTAATAAAAGTCTTGTAGCATCTGAATGCCAAGGGATGACCTTATTAGAATTAAGATTGTTGAGATTTCCCCCAAAAGACATTAACCTCACTTGCTTTATTGTTAATACCAAAACTGGACTCTGTTTCTTTCTATTAAATTTATTCCATTTCTCTGAGAAAATCTTGACAAGTACTTTCTTCAAATCAGAGTTGTACCCACTGTTTTACCAAAAGATGAGCTCTGTGTGGTCAGGGACTTTCAGTGTCTGGCTCTCTGCTAAATCTCCAGTTCTGAATATAATATCCTTACAGTGAGGTTATAAGCAAATGTTAATATATATTCTTATTTCCCTTTCACTAAGTTTATGAAAAGCACACATAGGTAAATACAAAAGTAAAACACCAAATGCTTACTTTATAAAATAGGCCCTAGAAGCATAGTGTACTAATAATATTTCTGAAAGGCAAGCAAAAACTGTTGCATTTTGTTTTGTTTTGAGAAAACCAAAGTGTTAAAGAGTAAAGAACAAACAACATAGCAAACTCAACTCATGCCAGACCAACAGCTGAGAAGAGAACTGAAGACAACATACATATCCAAAATCCATGAAATCATCATTGATTCTGGCAAAGATGAGTGACATAGAAATCTCTGATTCCAGCGATGTATACTTCCCAGCCAGGTGGGCTGGAGTCTTCCAGAGATGCTCAGTTGCCACTAATTGTCAGTGTCGTGGAACCACTCAAAGCGGAGTTTACACCCACCACCCTTTCCGTGCTATTCATGTGGGCACCCTTTGTTTCCCACACGAGGAAATGACTTATCTATTCAGTCTATTCCACCAACGAGTGCCTCGGCTCCATACAATACTGTAGGGTGCATAGGTATAAAGATATAATGGTATAAGGCAATTGGTGTTTTACTTTCCTCTAATGTCATAAGTTCTAATAATAGGAACCGTATGTTCTCTGTAGCTTCACCTTACATCTCAGAGAAAATGCTGGGGTAAGTGTGAGGTGGGAAATGGAAGACACATGTATGAAATAATGCCTCAAATATTGTAGATACACTTCAGATAGGCTATACTTAGTGTAGTACACTGGATCTTGGGTATCTTAATGAATTTTAGTTTTACTAGTAATATTCTCAAATTCACTGCACAGATTTGCTCTTTTTTTTCCCTGCATATTTAGTATACAGATACTTCATTTTCTGCTCCTTCTTATTCACAATCATCTGGGGATTAAACATAGAAACTTTCACATAGTGCCAGAACTGTGGTGTACTCACCTGGTTATACAATCAACCAGTAAACATATTTTTGGGGCGAGCACGTTTCTATGGATGCATGTAATAGAGTTTTGTCCATTTTAATTATTATAATAGATGTAGTCTTTAATTAAAATACCAAAGAAAAAACTATTTTTATAGTTTTAAACAAATATTTTATTTTCAAAAGGATATGCAATAATATAAGTTTTACTTTTAATCAAAAGGAAGGAGTTATGCACACACTCTGCTCTGCCATGTATTACTTGGTACTGTACTTTTAGCAACACATATGTATTTGTGTATACATATGCCTAAGCTGCCATTCAGTATTTCCCCTTGATCTGTCTTATTTTTTTTGTAATTTAAATATACACATTCTTTATAATTTTGTAACATAAAAATTCTGATATATTAATTGTCTCCTATTTAAGATGTTCAGCTTGAAATCTCCCTCTAAGTAAGTTTTATCTTTTTACTTTTTTCTCTCTAATTATAAATACTGAGACAATATTTGTAACATAGCTGCAAAGTTACACAAACTTCTACCATAACTATATGTGGGGTTTTGTTTAATCATGTAGTGTAATTTTGCAGTTAGTCGATGTTAATTCTACCTCACATCTAATTTATGAGGATCAATATTTCTAATAGTGTTATTTAAAGAATTCAATTCTTCATTAATTTTTTAAAGTTCTATAAGTTTTACTGATTGCAGTATATATTTCATACCATTATCTTTTTACTTAACTATAACGATTATGACCTTTCAATAGTTACATTAATTCCCATCTTTTCACTTTAATTTTTCAATGTATTATATTTCTATATTCTCAGGAGGAAGTTTCTTTCTTCTTAAAAGTTTTTTTGCCAATATTCTCAATCTTGATTTCTCTACTTTTCTCAGGTTGTTACACAAGGATTTGTCCAAATTCTTGCAACTGAGAGAACTCTTGTGATCATTTTAAGTCATTCTTACATTATAGCTCTTATATTATGTATCATGTCATACAAGTTTAAAGAAACCCCAAACGCTGGGCAAGAGTGTGCTATATAATAACAAATAATCCTCTAAAACTATTTGGGTCTCTGATGTGGCTTGTGTCTAGATGTCCTCTTGAGACCTTGTGCAGTCATAGGTGTGGTTTTTTGTTGTTTTGTTTTGAGATGGCTGGGTCTGGAGTGTGTCACTGACTCATGGTGCAAAGGGAAGCTTAAAGATGTGTAATACCTAAATTAGTCCACTGAGGGGTTTGGCACTACCATAACCCCAGTAGCCTAGAAAGACTATAATAGGAGCTTAAAAAAAAAAAGTGGCTAAGGTCCCATATAGCTTTAGCTGCCTTCTGCCACCATGAATTGTTGCTCCTCTGCCATGTACCAAACTATCTTGTCAAGCAATTATGGACTAACACCTCTAACAACTGTTGGCTAAATAAAACTTTCCTTCTATAAGTTTGAATGTTGGGTATTTGGTCTCATCAACAAGAAAACTAATAAAAAGTCTGAGAATATCTGTTAAAACCTAGTAAGTGGATCTGACCCCTACAGTTTTGAATGTGAAATGTAAAATGTATATTTTGAATTCTTTTAGGGGTGCTATCTTATAAACAATGTTAACATAACACCTGTAGAGGATATTGTTAATTTAGATTATAAAGAAACTGAAGGTCAGAAAATTTCATGATTTTTCTAAGATCACTGAAGATGTAAAATCCAGATTCAAAATCAAGTCTTTTTGATGCTGGAATTCATTGGTGTTTTTAGATTCAGCGGCCTCCCCATGCCCAGGCATTTTTCTGTGTAACATCTCCCACATATAGCAATAGTATTACTGACCATTAACAATACAAAATACTAATGTTAGAATATAAAGCAACCATTTATCATTCTGTGTATTTAATTCCACATTTTAAAGTATTTTATTTGAGATAAAATGTTTTTTTAGAATTGTTATTTGTTAGTTACAGATGTAAATACAAATTTTTGAACTTGAACACACACAAATTTGTAATGTGTAGAGAAACTTGTGATGCACATATATGTCCACATATAAGTATTTGTTTCTTAGGCATAATAAGCATATGTGGAGATATGCACATATGCCATAAGACATTATGGTATAAACACACACAGTGAAATATTACTGATTTGGTATATCCTAATATTTCTAGACAAATGGAAGGTTAAATCAAATTTCTAATGCTCAGAAATTTGCTAATATGAACGCTACATATAGTAAATCATTAGAATTAAATAAGTTTTCTGCTTTGCATTTAAATTGAGTGAATATTCTGAAGTTTTTATAAAAAAAGAAACCACATAAATAGCCTGTAGAGTCATTTTTTAAAAATCTACCTTTAATGTTTCTTTTTAAATCATTGAAAATCTAAATGTTCAAATATTTTAGAAAAATTATTCATTAAAGATTATATATGTATACATTTATTTGATGACAAAATA
Source organism: Petromus typicus (assembly GCA_004026965.1). NCBI lineage: Eukaryota > Metazoa > Chordata > Mammalia > Rodentia > Petromuridae > Petromus > Petromus typicus. Next base: position 6,713 of record PVIR01009205.1, on the reverse strand, counting down.
TTTATGAATGAAGTTTACATATTTCAAGTTGGTATGATGACTTCTCAATTTCAAAAAAAAGTACCTAAAGATATGCATTGAAAGTAAAATATTGGAAAGCAATTCCAAGTATCTTCTACATTTAAATATCTACTCTTCTACACCCATTTTTGATTTTTAATAAGTTATAGAAATAATTATGAAGAAAACACTTCCCAGGCATCATCACTTTCCTACTAGTACTTTTTCTGATGATTTAAAATTTTTTAAAAAAATTAAATTGGGAAAATTTTACAGTAAACACAGATTTCAGCTCAAGAAAAGAATATTAGTGGAATGTATCTCTATTTCAAATTAGCCTGCTACTTACTAGAACTTTAATGAAATCTTAGTTGTAATAATATAAATTTTGGTTGCAACAACAGCAACAAAACTCCACAACAAAAACATTTAGGTATCACATTTAGTCACCAATTATAAATTAAAGAGAAATAAAATATATTTCAAGGAGCCAAAATTTAGAGCTCTTAAGATACAATTTTTCCTAATAACTTAATGAATATTTTGGGATAAATCTTGTTACACACTCAGAAGCACGTCTACATTTCAGGAGCTCTCCACAAGTTTTACTATCCTTTATACTATGTATTATCAACGAGCCATAGGACTGCATTTCCAATTCTTTTCTCCATACATTTTTAATAACCATATGTCAGAGCCTCCCATTTATTCAACTATTTATTGAAAGCTTACTATATGGAAGCTGACATGTAATATATCATGGATACAGAGACCTTTTACAGGGTGAAAGAGAATGTTACTAGCGATCACATCAGGTGAGCAAGTGTAAAACCTGTCAATCCTGGGCACCTAAAATGTGCAGGTAGGAGGTTTACTCATATACTAGACTCCAGTCATCATAATCCTCTCCTTATGTGCTATGTTGTCTAACATACAGTTGATCCTTGAACAACAAAAGTTTGAACTACTGAGATCCATTTAGAGGTAGATTTTTTTTTTTTTAAGACTTGTAGCAATTTGAAAAAACTCACACTGGGTAGGCTACATGTACCAAAAAATTTCAAAAGGTTAAGTATGTAATAAATCATAAATATAGATTAACAATCTATTTCATAATTTACTATAATGCATGTACATCCATATACAAACTTAAATGCATAAAGGCTTACATAAAAAATATGTATATGGCACTCTTCAAACCTGAGAAATGTAGAGAAATAAAATGTAGCTTCATTTTCAAGACTTTGGTCAAATCCTGTGCCTCAATGGTCAAATATGAGCAATTTTTTGTAATAAACTTTCTATCATAGTAAAAAACTAATTTTTCAGGATTTTCACTTTTTTTTATCATATGTGGTATATAAAACATTCAAACTACCTGTTAGTTCCATATGCTATCAACAGGCTTTTGGCCAAGAGTAAGCAATTAGAAGTTAATTTTTGAGAAAGTCAGAATTGTATGTGGTTTTTAATCTATAGCTGGTGAGAAGAGTTCACTCCTAAGTATTAGCTTGGCTGACACTGGACTCCCATTGTATCCTGGAGGAGTATCAGCTGACTCAGGATGGTCCCAGAAAATCACTGTAACTGTGACCAGCAAGCAGCTGCTACCCTATGATTTCATCAACATTAATGACACCAAGAGAGATGTATTTGCACCCCAGAATTCCATTAAGCAACTCACTGAAGACTTTCTCAATGTAGTTAATGTACATGCTGTGAATTTTAACATTGCTGAAAAAGAGAGAGCACGGGTAGAATATTAGTGGGGTGTATAACCGATACTATAGGCCCTGGTGGAGTATCAGTTCAAAGCAGTAAGTAAGTGGGAGACCTTAATCATTGTGAATGGTATCTCAGTAGTAGGGCTCCTCCATGCAATTACCATGAGAATCACCAGAAAAAGGAATGGGGAGTAATTGAGTCTGCAGGATTAGATCCAAAGCAAGACCTTCCAAATATGAAATTTTCTTTCTTAATACAGTTAGAGACTTTGGATATTGGTCACAGCACCCTAAGCTTCCAGTGGAGGAAGAATTAAGCAGAGTATTGACAACAACAGTACAGGGACAAGGTAGACCAGCAAGACAGAATTCATATCAGCATTATAGACACTCCTGGTCAAAGACAACCTAGAGCAGACACCACTGAAAAGGATAAGTAAAATCAAAGGGATGAGACATAAGGTCACTACCCATCTCAACGCCGTTAGCATTCCAGTTCAATTACCTGGGACAGATGCCCAGAAAATTCTCAAACACAAGATGAGTAGAAGAAAACAAAAACTGATCTACCTACTGAGAATTCATTGGCTCTGAGGGAAAGGAGGGCAGGGATGAACACATATCAGTTTACTGCCTCTATCACCATCTAGATATGCACTAAGAAAAAAAAAAATAGGAATGTGAAATTCTACCAATAAAAATGAAAAGAATAATAGAGCTGAAGACCATCACTTTTTGCCCAATATTTAGATTATATTTATAATAGAATATATTGTACATTAATAATTAATATATATTCACAACATAATAAATTACATTTGTATATAATATATTCATGATAATATTATAATTATTTATTATCATAAATATATATTATATTATATATAATATAAATATATATATTATATACTAGGTATGCTGCATGAGTTTTTAAACTTTTGCATAAAGATATTTCTTTTTGCTAATAATATATGTTTCATATTTATCAGCATACTTTAAAAGATTTTATATTATCCATGTCTAGTCAAGTAGAAAATAATTTAAACTTAATTTCTTATTTGTAACAGACTTATACAAATTTTTAAAAATAACAAACTCCAGAAATACCTCTTAATAAGTCTTAAAATTAAAAAAAAAAAACAACTTTACACAGATTTTCAACTGTGCAAGCTTAAGAACCTCCAATCCCTAAATTGTTGAAGGATAAATCTTACTCTTTAGAGGCCCCCAAAAGAAAATACATGAGTGCCAAAATGTATGATAGGTAATACAAAATAGGAAGATGACATGGGAAAGGGGATGGAGGTAGGGGAAAGCAAAGGAGGAAAAGAAAAATTTGATAGTTAAAAAAAGGAAACAAAGCTTCTGTACAGGGATGGGGACGGTAGGGAGGGCAGAGGAAAGGGGAAATGAGAATCAAGATGTGTCATGTACAAGTACAAATTCTCAATGTTGAATGTGAGTGTAATGTATGTATAAAATACCAATAAAGTCAATTAAAACTGTGTACATCATGGTAAAAGTTATCAAGCGAATATATAGAGTCTTCACTGTTGAACAGAATGAATATGGTGAATGGGGTGGAGTGATCGCATCATTCTGGGGAGGAATTATTAAAGTCAAAAGATGAAACAGAGGAAGACCACTGATGAGGGAGGACAGATGGTGGGGCCGAGTCCCAGGTGACTTATCTGGAAAAGATTCTCCAGGCAGAGGAAATCAAGGATGCAAAAGAATGCATAAAAACACATCAGACAGCTTGACGATATCTTTAAGTGTTAAGAATAGCATGAGTGCTTGGAAACCCCAGGAAAATCATCCAATGTTTTAAAAAAGCAGCAAAGCAGAAAATTTAATCAATCAGAAGGCACATCCTTTATGAAGAGAAGGGTTCAGTTTAGTTATGTTTAGAATTGAGGTTAGAGTTAAAACTAAAAATGATGATCAAAAATATGGTGATTATTTTAATTAAAAATTTATTTCAGTAAAAGATATATTGTAATTAGTTACTCTCAAATACTCCCACTCACTTGAAATCATTCTTTTTGCTTTCTGAGGTAGTTCTGCAAGTGCTTTTTTTGTTGTTTGTTTGTTTTTCAAGTAGTTTTAAATTTCAAACGAGGCTGCCTCAATAAAAGATGTATATTATAAAATCATTGCCAGATTTTGTGAATAAGATGATGAAGCTAGACCATAATGCATTTGCAAGCCTGCCTTTCTGTTGGGTGTTATTGAATTGCAGAATTCACAGATTTATTGATCACGCTTCATAAAGATATTAAGGAGGATTTCTGAATTCCTTCAACAGGTGCCCAGACAATGAGGTAGTCTGTTCTATGTGAACAGAGTATTCCCAGGGGCAATAGAGGCTAATTTCTTCAATAAATTTTAAATTCATAGATTTACTGTGTATTTTGATCTCACTCTAAATTAGATTGCTAGATGGAGCATAATTTGTAGGGTTAAAATTAGGATTTGAAAACATCTGAAATTATGTTTCAAAGTAATGATTATGATGTTTGGTCAATGACACTTGCAATGGTGATGGAAAAATATCTACACACTTTGGAATAGAGCTGAATAGAGCAATTCCTAGAATTTTGAAGTACCTCAAATTTCTTAACTTTATGTCTAAACTACCTTTCAAAATCTTCAACATACATATATATTTGGGGTACATTAAATTCAATGAATCTTAGCATTAAATTTAGTCTAAAGTTCTCAAAATCTGTTTGCTCTCTGGAATGTCTTAGGTCAGCACTGATTTCCCACCTGGTAAGACCAAGCCAAAATTATATAAAACTATTCTTTCTCTCCACTTACCAAAACTATCATGAACTCCTATACATTTCATTCACTACACCTCTGAAATCAAGTTCTCTCTCTACTTGGAGTCTCCGATGACATTATCTTTATCTGGATAGTGTCAACAATATTTCACGGATAACATTTTCGAGAAATGTTTTAAGGGTTTCTTTTTTTTTTTTTTTTTTTTTTTTCTTTTTACTTTTGAGTTAGGTTCTCACTTTGTAGTTCAGGCTGGTCCAGTACTCACTATGTAGCACCAGCCAGCCTCAAACTCACAGCAGTCTTCCTGCCTTTGCCTCCTGAGTGTTGAAATTACAAGCATGAGCCATCACACCTAGCATTGTGGTATGTGGTGACCCGGGATCGAACTCCAGACCTTGTGCTTGACAGGCAGATGCCGGAACCACTGAGCTAAGTTGCTGGCCCCTAAAGTGTTTCTTTAATTCCACACTTTCTCCAATTTTCCCTCTGGATACATGCTTCTAAGAGAAAAATAGGGTTAAATCTTTACAATCATACTTTTATTGATCTTAAAAGCTTAAGACACTTAATTTCCTCTTTCATAAATGACAAAAGTCTATGATTAGAGCAGTTTACTTTCTTGAGTTTTCTTTTTGTTACTTTGTAACGCCAGGATAATTAGATTAAAATCATAGTTTGGATGTATTTTATTTCTCATCGTCAGATGGGACCCTCTTCTCCAAATCCTCTGAATGTACTAAGCCCCAAGAACCAGAGGTGACAGAAAGAGAAGGTAATAAAATGTAGGATTATCACCCAACTAACTTTAGAGTTTGTTACTGTTTAAAAAAGAAGATAATATGCTCATGTGGCACTATGTTTGGAATGAAGGGTAACTATGCTAATGTGTTCATATCATAGTTTTTGAATAGAAATAAAAGTATCTAGAATACATCATACATTTACTTCAAAGACTTTTATGAAACTAATATAAATAAATATCATTTCGAATTTTTAACTGCAAATAAGCTACAATGTTGATTTTTCTCTATTTTGAGAAAAATGTTTTAATTGTATATATCTACATGTGAATATATATATATATATATATATATATATATATATATAGTCTTTGTATGCATGTTTGTGTGTGTGTTTGCAATCATATATCATTATTTCTTTAAGGAAAATACTAAATTTCCCAAAATAATCCAGTGGCAAACAAAGGTTTCTGGGTTTGTGCTTTTAATTCTGCATTCTACCAGCATTTTCTTTTACTACATAAAGCAAATATGATTAGAAATAAAATAATTCAAGAGACTAAGAGAATTAAGTCACTGTAAAGTCTATCCTGCTGTATTAAATTGTGAATCATTAAAACTAGAAAATTTATTTCTAAAAAATGTTTGTTAAAATAGGACTAAGATCCTGTGTTAGAAAGTGTAACATTTAACTAATGTATAAAAAAATTAGGAACTTAATTTCATTGGCAAGGAGTGAAATCCTCTAATGCAGTGTCTCCAACTATGGTCAATCAAAGATTAGTTTGAGGAAATAGAAAATAAACATTGCATAAAATACCACCTCTAATTCTAGTAGTATCGAAACGCTTGTTCCCAACATTAAGGAGAGATTTTCTATAATTACAAAGCAAACCAACCTAGATGAAAGAATGAAATAAGCCATGGAAATGTGCAGCCAGCAGAAATTAAATAAACATGTTAAATTAGTGGTAGCATGTATTGTTTTCTTAATCACATTCTCTATTTTGTAGTTCAGAAAGGCAACCTCATATTAAAAGAAAGCCTCATTATTTTTCAGTAAGTTCCTTAATTTCTTTACTTTGAAATTTTTCATCTTTATCCATTATAGGCAGCAACTGAACAATCCGGTAGTATGTTTAAAAGATAAGGACTCACAGAAGTTCATTTCACTTTAGAAGATGGAGGTGCCTAAGTGGGAAATGAAATGGAGGAGGATTGTGTTTTCTTGCATGCTGCACAGCATGGGCATGTTTAGAAGGAGGAATTTTGGTTACAAGAAAAGTCCACATGTTCTAGGACTGCAGTCAATGAATCATAAATACTGAAAATCAGATCTGGAGACATATATTAACCAGCCTTTTAGCTGAAGTTTGAAAGAAATCACTGGAATAAAGTCAAAGCAAAGTATTTTCTTACAAAAGATAGGTTTACATTCTATGATAAAAATTATTGATAA
>PVIR01009204.1:0-54046 GCA_004026965.1 Petromus typicus | reverse complement strand
GTTTTTGGAGACAGGGTCTCGCTTTGTGGTTCAGGCTGGCCCTGAGCTCAGCCTCAAACTCACATCACAATCCTCCTGCCTCTGCCTCCCGAGTGCTGGGATTACAGGCGTGAGCCACCACGCCCGGCACTGTGGTATGTGGTACTGGTTGCTGCTGGGTGTGGATCTCCACACCCAGTATTGTTATATGGTTACCGGGAATCGAACCCGGGTCCTTGCGCTTGCGAGACAGGCGCCGGAACCACTGAGCTAACTCCCCGGCCCTTGTTTTTTTTTTTTGACAAGGGTCTTGCTTTTTATAGTTTAGGTTGGCCCTGAGCTCAGCCTTGAACTCACAGCAATCTTCCTGCTTCTGCCTCCCAGGTGCTGGTATTACAGGTGTGAGCTACCACGCCTGGCACTGTGGTGTGTGGTTCTGATTGCTGGTAGGCATGAGTCTTCATGCCCAGCATTGTTGTATGTGGTTACCAGGGACTGAACCTGCGTCCTTGGACTTGCAAGGCAGGCACCGGAACCACTGAGCTAAATCCCTGGTCCTAATCCTAGTTTTTTTGAGGAATCTCCACACAGCTTTCCATAGGGTTTGTATGAGTCTACACTCGCAGCAAAACAGATTAGGTACAACCTTTGAAAACCCTGGTTTAGGGAAAGACTTCATGAACAGAACCTCTATAGTATAAGAACAGGCAGAAGAAATCATCAAATGGGATTTTATCCTGTTAAAAAGCTTCTGTACAGCAAAGGAAACTACCAGCGGAGTGAAAAGGCAACCAACAATATGGGAAAGAATCTTTACGAGCTGTTTCTCAAACAAAGAGGGATACTGTCTAGAATATGTAAGGAGCTTTAAAAAATCAGCCCACCCAAATTAAAGACCCAGTTCAAAAATGGGCATCTGAAAGGAACAGACACTTTTCAGAGGAAGAAGTAAAAGCAGCTAAGAAGTACATGAAGAAATGTTCAACATCACTGGTCATTCAAGAAGTGAAGATGAAAACAACACTGAGATTCCATCTTACTCCACAAAGAATGGCTGCTATCTCAGAATTAGCCAGCCACAAACGTTGACAAAGCGATGGAGAAAAAGGAACCCTTCTCCACTGTTGGTGGAAGTATAGACTCATAGGAACCCTGTGTAAATCAGTATGGGGATTCCTCAAAAAACTAGGATTAGAAGTACATGGGGGGTTTTTTGGTACTGGATTGAACTCAGGACCTTGTACTTCCCAGCCAGGAGTGGTGCCACTGAGCTACATCCCTGGCCCCACTGAAGTGTTTTGTTTTAGAAATAGTTTAAAACAAAAAAGACAGGACTGAGGATTTCACTCAGTGGTTCTGGCATCTACGTGGCAAATGTAAGGTCCCAAGTTCTGTCCCGAGTGACCACATACCACCACAATGCCTGGTGTGGTGACTGACATCTGTGAGCCCAGCACTCATTGACCACATAACAGAATGCCAGACGTGGTGGCTCATGCTTGTAAGCCCAGCACTCAATGACCACATACTGAAATGCTGGACGCGGTGACTCACACCTGTAATTCCAGCACTTGGGATGCAGAGGCAGGAGGATTGCTGTGAGTTCAAGGCCTAGGCTACATAGTGAGCTCAGGGCCAGCCTGAAGTACAAAAAAAAAAAAAGAATAGAAATTGTTGCTTGTTGCTGGCCATGATAGGGAATGCCTATAATCCTAGCAGTGTAGATAGCTGAACCAGGAGAATCAGAAATCCCAAGAGCAGCTTGAGAAATTTAGCAGTTTAGTGAGATTTAGTGTCCCCTAAAACAAAGAAATTTTTAAAAAGTAATGACCATTTGGGAATGTAGCTCAATATGAAAGCTTTGGGTTCAATCCCTAGTACTGCCCCCCCCCAAATTTATCTTTTGAATTTTGATATATCAAATAATAGTTTCTACATTTATCAAAAAAGGCCGTTAAAATAAGCTTCCTTATCCACTGGTTTTTGTGAGAAAAGCTGGACTTTTTGTGTACTTGAGCCTAAATGACAGATCAATAGAGTTAAGTCCAGGCTGAATGTTAAATTTGTAAAATATATGACTGTACCACTCTTCTCATTTATTATTTTTGTCTTGGAAATTAGTTTTTTTGCTTTTGTTTTTAAGATTTTTGGAGACAAGGGCCGGGAATATAGCTCAGTGGTTTCGGCACCTGTCTTGCAAGCGCAAGGGCCTGGGTTCGATCCCCAGTAACCACTTAACAATACTGGGCGTGGAGACTCACCCCAGCAGCAACCAGAACCACGTACCACAGTGCCGGCCGTGGTGGCTCCCGCCTGTAATCCCAGCACTCGGGAGGCAGAGGCAGGAGGATTGCTATGATGTGAGTTTGAGGCTGAGCTCAGGGCCAGCCTGAACCACAAAGTGAGACCCGGTCTCAAAAAACCTTAAAAAAAAGAAAAAGATTTTTGGAGACAAACTCTTATTATATAAGTTCAGGCTGGCCTTGAACTTGGGGCAAAGATTATAGACATGTACCATTATGTGCAAAGAGGTCTTTTAATGAAAAAGTTTTTATGTTAATATGCAATGGGTTTGTTTGAAGTACATTAAGTATTTGAAAATACATGTATCTCAGTTTCAGTTTCCCACAGAGACCATATCAATGAATATAATCAAAAGAAATCTCCATAGGGTCTTCCATCAAGTTCTGGAGTGTAAAGGGTCTCGAGAACTGAAGGGTAGAGTGCTGACATTTCAGAAAAGATGAGTGGCTTTTACCAGAGGACACCCAGATCTAGAGAGTGTTCCTGGCTGTCCCGGAGCCAATTCCAGCCCCATGTGTTCTCCCTGGGCATGGACTGAGATAGCCACGTTGTGCCGAGGGCATCCAGCTGAGGTCCGTGAAAATGATCTTGTGATTGGTGTGGGGTACAATAGGATAGAAGGAGAGAATCATGGCCTTGGAATCTGACAGTAGTGTCATTTTACTGGTCATCCTTTGTGAAGAAGTGACTGTGCTGAAGTCAGGGGCCCTCAGCATACCTGTTTGAGAAATGTCTCTTGTGAGATGCCCTGATTTGAGGGAGCCCAGTGCAATGTGTGAAGGGGACTCTGTCTATACACTGAACAGTTAAGTGTGTTTCAGCGAGGAGTTGGGGTGGTGCCCACCTGTAATTGTAGCTGTTTGTGAGATTGAGCCGGGAGGATCACAAATTTGAGGCCAGTCTGGGCAACGTGAGGCTAAAAATAGAAGGGCTAGGGAAGTAACATATGTGAAGCTCTGAGTTCAATCCCTAGCATTGAAAAAAAGGTGTGTGTCTGATTCAGGTTTGGTTTTGGCTTTTTTTTTTTTCTTCATGCTTCAGTATCTTCAGTAGCTGGGACTATAGGCATGTGACATGCGTGGCTGGCTGAGTATTTAGATGACACCTACAACCTGCCAGGGAGAAAGGCTGTGGGCTAAAGGTGTGGGTGGGATTCTTCATGAGTTGGAATTGACTCTGAGTAAAAAGTCAAAGTGGTTCCTTGAACTATTTCAAGTAACTTCTCCGTATAAGTACATATGCAGTAGCCTGTTGTAAACTAGTTGGTTGATTGAGTGGATGTAGTTAGACATAGTTGGCCTTGTCCATCCACTATGTTGTCTGTCTCTTGGGATTAAATTGGGTGATAACACCTGGGAGAGAGGGGCTGGGGCTGTCACTGTGGGGGCATGGGAAGGGCTTGCTTCTCCCTTGGTGCCTCCAGACCAACTAAGGGCTTCATTCCCGAGTGGGACTACTGTGACTGTTCTAACCTCCTCATCCTCTTTCTTTTTTCCCTTTGCACAAGTTTCTGAAAAGCAATCCCCTTTTCTACATAACTTCTGGAAATGGTAGGAGGGAGCTTGGTTTTTTTCCTTTGCTTGGGACCATTCAGAACGTTTTTGTGTTGCTCAGTTTCCTCTTGGGAATTTCCATTTGGATATTTTGTTCACCTTTTGCTGAGGGCTTGGTGTCAGCTCCCTCGAGTACAGGTTCTGGCTGCAGAGGGCCCTTTGCTGGAACTCTTCCTTAGCCTTTTGTCTGCAAGCTTGGTTATTTTGTCTTTAGATATTATGGCTTGTGTTTGAATGTTCCCCAAAGCCTCATGTGATCATAGGTGGGCTTTTTCAGAGGTGGCTAGATCTAGAGTATATTATGTTGGGATTATTCATGGTGCAATTCTAGGATCAAGGCTCCTGGGATTAAGGTTGTGATTGCTACCTGCTTTAAGTAGCCTGGGTAGGATACAAGGGATAGGAAAAGCTGTGATCATCCCTTGATGCATTACTACCTTCTGCCCTCCATAAACTACTTCTCCTCTACAAACTGTTAGCTAAGTAAACCTTTCCTCTTCTAACTTTGAGTGTCAAGTATTTTATCTTCCCAAAAGAAAAGACTTTAGACCTACTCTTGTGTCCTGTCTGTTACTTGATGTGTTTACTGTCCCCTTTTGCTTTCAGCCTGGAAAATGAACCCCATCACATAGCACAAAGAATTCTCCATATCTTTATCTCATGCTTCTCTTGTCTGAAGATTTTAAACTTCCCCTTGGATATCCTAAGAGGATCCAATGGCACCATGAAGCCTCACCTCTCCTTGCCTATTCCTCAGGTCTCTCTGCCCAATGTGCTAGAAGCGTCGCTACTACCCTTTGTTGCCCATATTTACTGCCCCTCCCCAGTGATGTGGTTAATAAATCTTCCTATTAGTCACCTGTGACTCTTGATGTTGAAATGTCACAGGGCCAGCTTGTTACGTGGGCTGTGAGACTCCATGGCATTACCTGCATGTCTCTGTACTTTGTTCTTTCTGTGCTACCGTATGTGTTCCTTACTGCATCTTCTTTTTAGAAATATCTAGCTCTTTTCTTTGTTTCAAGTCCTTGTGTGTTAGTTGGTGGATAAATACCTCTGAAAGCAGGCATATTACAGTTTCTCTTATAAAGGTCACAGCCCTGTTATTGTTCAGAATCTCAATTGTTTTTAAAGCCCACATGATTTGCGTTGGTTTGTGACTTGAGGCCAGGCCCTTGGTGAGACAGCCTTTCTGACAAGCCCCACTGGTCCCAGCTGCATGTTGGACTGGTCAGGTCAGGATAGGTGAGGCTTTGATGCCAGTGGAGCTTGGTGGGAGAACCTGGTTCCACCAGTTTAGCCTTTTTTAGAAATGCTCGAGCCACTTGTGGAGGTGTCCAGGTATATTTTCATGATTGTCCTAAGCCCTTTTATATAATATAGTATAGAATATTCTGTAATATAGTATGTCTGCAGTAGAACCTCAGGTAAGGGATTTCAGTGTAATAGAGCACTTGTTTGTCATGCAGAAGGCCCTAAGTTTGATCCACAGCAACACACACACACACACACACACATATACACACGCGGCATGGTAACCCATGACTGTAATCCAAACACTTAGGAGGCTGAGGTAAGAGAAGTACAAATTGAAGCCCAGCTGGGGCAGTTTAGTATTGTAATGAGTCCCTGTTTCAAAATAAAAAATTGAGGGGCAGGGTGCTGAGGCATGTAATTTAGAGAAAGCCCTGGTTGAATTCCCAGTATCATCAAACAACAACATAAACCAGTAACTGATAGCTGTAACCAAATGAGATAACCTGTAGATATTAAGACAATCTGTTAAGCTTTTAGGGGATAAAGTGATATATATCTATGGATATAGGTATAGATAGATATATACTGTTTCTGTGTATTAAATTAAAGCCTATATTTGAAACTTTCTCTTCCAGATTTTTGTTGTATTTGAATAAAAATTGTTTTATTATATCTGATGTGGTTGTGTATGCCTGTAATCCCAGTACTCAGGAGGCTGAGGCAGGAGGATCATGAGTTTACAAGAAGTTTGAGCTACATGTAGAGATCCTGTCTCAAAAAGCAAACATGCAAAAAAGTGTTTGATTACTATGGCAGAAATACTGGAAAAGATTATCTTCTCCCGAGGTGCTAGCATTTAACCCAAGGTTTCAGGGCCTGGTGCATACATGTGCTCTATTCCCCAGAAAAAGGTATTTCATTTCTTTTGTAGTACTGTAGGTAAATTTGTTGCTCCTAAGCTATAACCTCATCAGTATATATAGAGTCCTCTAAAAAAAATGTATCCACATTTCACAAAAAGAAAAACTCATATAAATATGTTAATACTAAATTTACTGATCAATTTTGATCCCCAGTACTGCATTAAAAAGATAAATTTATTGAGATATCATGCAGTTAATACAAGTTACCTAAGGACTGGCAGGGTAGTAGATTTTCTGCAGTATAGGGTCCCGTATACAATAGTAATACCATTTGTTGAAAAAACATCACACTATTTTTCTGTGTGCGTGTGTGCATGTGTGTGTGTGTGTGTGTGTGTGTGTGTGTAGACAGGATTTCACTATGCAGTTGAAGCTGGGTTGAACTCGCAGCAATCTTCCTACCTCAACCTCTGGAATACTGAGATTATATGCATGTACCACCACATCTGGTGCCTTTTAAATTTTAATTTTGAGACAGAGTCTTGCTACTTTGCCTATGTTGCAGTCTTCCTGCTGTAACCTTCTGAGTAGCTTGGCTTAGAGGTGTATGCCACACATCTAGCAAAAAAGATAATCTTGAGCCAAGCCGAACTTGAGTCTTTCAGAAATTTATGATTCTGAGCTACTCTGGGCACGGACCCAGGAGTCCTGGCATGAGAAGTAATTTACAGTTGACAGTCTTATCTTGAAATTTACTCCTAATGGCATGTACTTTTCCAGGGGATTCTTCACCTCTTAGCAGTTCTGTTTTGTTTTTGGTGTATGGGGTGGTATTAGGTCTCCTCATGGAACCCAGCTTTTTTGAGGTAATAGTAACATGTGTATTACCTCTTGATATTATGGCACTTCTCCCCACCATCTTTCTGCTGATGTGTAGGTGCCTTGATCTGAGAGGTGACCACATTCCAGTCCCAATACTAATGGAATGTTCCATACTTGGATTTGGAGTTATTGCCTGGCCCTAAGGGGAGCTTGATTCATTCTGAGTCCAGAGGCTCTGGAGAATTCATGTAGGAGGAATCTAGAGAATTTCTATGAATGTCTTATTCTTCTTCTTCTTTTTTAAATAGGCACCAGTTTGTAGAAAATAATTTAATACTAAAAATGGGTCCAGTGGATAAACGAAAGGTGAGTTGGATCCCTGTTGTTTTCAGACAAGACTCTCAAGGGTTGTTGTGTATTATGGTTTATGGATTAAACAAACCAATTATTTAGAAAATAATCAGACTCAGGCCAAGGGGGTAGCTCAGCGATCCTACTGCATGCCTGGGAAGTACAAGGTCCTAAGTTCAAGCTCTGGTTACACACACACACACACACACACACACACACACACACACACACACCCAAGAAGACAAAAAGAAAAGAATCAGACTCTCTGTGCTGTCATAGGCTCCCACTAAGAACAGCCTTCTGACCACTCTTCTTGGCTGTGCAGCTTCTGTCAATGAGCATGTCCATACCAGCAGGCTGTGGCCTGACTTGCTAAGTGTGGGGCTCCATGCCTTGAAGGAACTGAGTTCCCAGAGGTGGCAGGCTGGCGATCAGTAGCAGTGCCCCATTCTCATGTATCTCTGGCCCAAGAAGTTGGGCCGAGGCAGGAGGGAGTGTCCCAGGAAGATGGGCAGGAGGCTGGCAAAGTCCCTATAAGGGGCTTTTCAGGGCAATCACCTCTGAGGCAGCAGTGACCACTGTGGTCAGCACTTCTGAGCCATGATAACAAGTCTTTTTCTTTCTTTTTATATCAGGGTTTGTTTGCACGGAGACGACAGTTGTTGCTCACAGAAGGGCCACATTTATATTATGTTGATCCTGTCAACAAGGTCCTGAAAGGTGAAATTCCATGGTCACAAGAACTCCGACCAGAAGCTAAGAATTTTAAAACTTTCTTTGTCCACACGGTGAGTTGGTCCCTATGGACTCTTGTTGGCAGTGTCAGTGCTTGCCAAGAGACCTGGGTGCCTCTTCTGGAAGTCTTTCTTTGGCTAGGGGCCAGCTGGGACCAGGAGAGTTTCCCATGTCCCAGAGGCCCCAGGTTAATGCCTCAGTTCTGACTAACTAGGAAACATCCTGTGGTTGTCTGTTAGTTTGGGGTCGATCCCTTGCCCACTGTTTAGTTTCTGCACATGTTAGAATGAGGAAGACCACTGTGCTTGCAGACTTTGCCAGATGGGCATGGTATAAGTGGCTGGGACTCCGAGGAAAACCATAGATACTCTGTTTTTACAGCCTAACAGGACGTATTACCTGATGGATCCAAGTGGGAATGCTCACAAGTGGTGCAGAAAGATCCAGGAGGTTTGGAGGCAGCGATACCAGAGCCACCCAGATGCCGCTGTGCAGTGACACAGCCTGCGGCCGGGCCGTCCTTTGCTGCCAGGACACCTGCCCCAGCGCGGCTCGGCCGCCCCCGAGGACGCTTCCAGACCACCTGCCAGCCATCTCAAGGAGAACATAGACGGCGGAAACCTTGCAGCTTTTTTATTTAAAAGAAAAGAAGAAAAAAAAAACCCAATCACACAAAGGACAAAACCGATAACAAACAGGAATTCAGGGTCACTTTGCTTGTTCTTTGTGCTCTGTGGAGGCTTCCATGTGCTCTTGTGGCCATGGAGACCCAGGCCCATGCACAGCAGCCCAACTCCCAACCAGATCAATGGCCAGACTTGATGTCACCAGCCCCTGCTAACATCTATTGGAACCATGCACCTACCACCACCCCCTATCTATCTGCCATGTACTATTCCTGCTGTGGCTGAGGGAGGGGGTGTGTCTTTGGCTCCTTTCCTCTCCACCCTATGTTATGAACTCTCACCCAGGAGCCTCTGCACACCTTTCCTAGGCAGCCACCAGCTCTCTGGGCATAGACTTCTTAGCTTCGTGTGTGTGTGTGTGTGTGTGTGTGTGTGTGTGTGTGTGTGTGTGAGTGTGTGCAGGCACTGGCTTCCCTGTGTCCCTTCTGTATGGCCGTGGAGTGGCCACACCCCTCATGGGCCTCCTGGCTTGGCTATAGTGGCAGGATATCCATGGTCCATGGTGTCACAAGCAAACTGCTGAGGTGAGGAGTGGAGAAGCTGCACAGGTGGTCTGTGGAACAGGCTGCCACAGTTGGAAAGCATCCTCAGAGGGCTCACCTCCTATGTACCGCCTTATAGCACTGGATGCCAAGCTAAACAGTGGCTGGGAGGGACACTTGTCAGTTATAGGAGCCTAGTTAGCACCTAGCCAGGTCTTTTCTTAAGAACACAAAATCCTTCTCTGTATGAGGAGATACTTCAGAGGAGCCATCAGAGCAGCCTTGGCTGATGGCCTCCGTGTTGAGGATTGAGGCTTCAGGCCTTCCTGAGAGTCTCTGAAAAGATTTAACTGTGTAGCCACTTGGCCAGTGAGATATGTGCTGAGAGAGAATCTTGGCATCTGCACCTCTGGGGTGCTTTAGTCTCCTATTTAGCTTCACAAGCCCCTCGTTTTTATTGTGGTTAAATCCTTCTCAAAGTTAGCTCAGTTTCTGTTTCTGTATGAACTAAACACCTTGTCACTTTGCTAGTCACCTGGTCCCATAGAGTGGACTCTGCTTGGAAAAAAGTGTTGCTAACTATTTCCTGGGACCCAAGAACAACCCATTAAATGTGAGCCTGCCCAGCCTGGCATCCTCTGCCAGTTTTAGAGCCACTTCCCTTTGATGCTTTAGTAGCAGTACTCCACTCTATAATACAGCCTGGGTCATTGTTAGTCCCTTGCTTTGCTTTGTTATTCCTAGAAAGAGTGTTCCAGAGGGGCCCCGTTTTGCCTCTTCCTGCCTAGGTTGTCCCCAGAATGGCCCTTTGTTCCTCAAGAGAGGAGGAGGTACCTGCCTTTGCATTCTCTCCACAGATATGCTTCTGACACCCATGTCCCAAGGGCACCTGGCTACCAAGAAATAATGGGACTGGATTTTGCTTGAGTAAGAGCATCAGGCTGGCCAGAGGCAAGCAGGGAGAATCTTCTGTTGCCTCTTCCCTCTGGAGTGTGCCACTACCTCTGAGGCTTCTCCAACAAGCACTCTGCTAACCTCCAGAAGGCTCAGAGCCAAAGGCTGAGATGACTATCCTGCTGTGCTGATAGCTGCGCCCTGCTTGGGTCATCTTTGTCTTCACTCACAGTCCCCTTTCTCCTTGCTTTTTGGTTTAAGGCTCACGCAGGTTCTTTTCTTGCCCAGACTTATATCAATTCAGTTTTTACCAACCATCCTTTGAGTCATCACCCCACATGCAGTTGCCTTGGTTCTGGGACAGGGATGTGGATAACTGTGTGTGCGTGGACTACATAGATGGAAATCTGTCCAAAGCAGGAACCTGTCCAAAGTAAGAAAGTAATATTCTCATTTAATAGCTCTAGGAGTCACGTTTCCACAAAGAAAGGGTAAGGACAAGCATAAATGCCATGACTACATCCTCTGTAACCTCTCCTGGCATAGAGGGTCAGGAGATGTGGTCATGGACAGCTCAGAGAGCTTATTATACCCTGCCTTTCTTTCCCTGGAGACACAGAGAAGGCTGAGTTTGGATGGGTTTCCACCCTTTTCTGACCCCATCAAGGGCAGCAGATGGCCCTGCATAGAGCTCTGAGCCTCTTCACCCCAGAGAGTGGCTAACCATTCTGAATCTGTTAAAAGTTTAATGTGAGAAAGATGGCTCGTGTCAGCCAAAACTATCAAGAATGTCACCTACTCCAGCTCCCTTGGGTCACCCTATGGTAGTTGTGGTCCATGTCTGAAGGGATTTTGAGACAGCTCCATGGCATAGATCCTCAGGGTGCCAGTTAAGAGGTTCCTCGTGATTTTGTACCTTCTTAAAATTAACATTTCTTTTCTGAAAAGGAAGTCAGCTGTAGGCTTACCACTCAGAGCACTGTGGGTATTTTGGTCCAGATCCTGTCCACACCCCTTCATCCCATCATTTGTTTGCTTTTGTACCTAAACTGGGAACATACACACCATTTTGCATCCATTTTTTTAATAGTTCATCCTTAGAATTTTCCCATGTCATGAATAGTTCTTTAAAAGCATGATTTTAATGATTGTAGAGTCTGATGCTTGTAAATGTTATTATAATTTTTCTGACCATTTTCCTGTTGTAAGACATTTAGATGGTTTTTGGTTTTTCACTATAGAAATAATGCTGTGATCAGTATCCTTATTTCCCCTTACATGCCTGTAAGTGGTATTTGGGGGTGAAAGACTGCTCATTTCACTGATAATATTCCCTCTTGGTCTGATGCTTAGATGCCCCCAAGTTCAAGTAATAGAACCTACTTCTTGGTGTCCTGCAGATTTTGAACAAATCAGATTCTACTAAGCTATGTTTAACAAAAAATGTTTGAATATGACTGATCTATTTTTTTTAATGCCACAGTGGTGTCATTATTGCAGATCCATTTGTGACAGATTTTTACAGGAGCCACTTTTTCTTATTTTCATTGCAAGAATCTGATCATGAATGCATGTTAGTTCTCTCCCATCCCTGCTGCTATGGCTTCCAAGTGCTTGGTGATGTTTTCAGAATCTTGTACTTTGTGTCCACAATGGTACTGAATGCTTCTGCACAGTCAGCAGAGATAAGTGTTGAACTGACCTTGCCACATTTGTAGTGGGTGATTTGTAGATTTAGAAAGTACATTGGGCTATTTGGGATTGGTAACAGAGCAAAAGCTTTCACTGAAAAAAAACCATGTAGATGATTGGGTTTTACAGATGTGCATTTATGTTTATCCCTTTCCACTATCAGAAGGTCTTTGTGGTTCGGGACAGCAAAGTTGGGCCAGGCCTCTATCGTAGAGTGTGTAAAGAGTAATGATCCAGCTGGCATGGATGTAAGGCTTTCTCCCTCCTTCCTGCCTACATTGCCGGGTAGACCTTCCAAATTTGATTCTTTTCTCTCCAGGTTGGTAGTCATCCATTGATTCTGAAGGTAAATATGCATGAGGGATTTTATGGGTGTCATGCTCAGGGGCATTTGAGTCCACTAAAGCTTATGACTGAATTGCGCAGAACTGGGCTGTCCGTCCTCCTCTGGTGCCCCTCTGGGTCTGGTTCACAGACCCAGGTTGCTCACTGCTAAATCTTGAGTGGCTGCAGCTGCCATGAGGGTATGGTAAAGGTACTATGTTCTAAAAGGCGTTACTTTACACCTTTTTCCACTTTGTTTCACTGCAAACCTAACATGAGCTGTTAGTGACTCAAATGAGCCTGGCTTTTATGTAGGCAGAACATATGGCAAGTGTCCTTGAATCAGGGCTGAAGCCACTTCCAGAGCCTCTGAGGGGTGCTGGCTACTGGCAGCAGGCTGTTTGTAAATCAGTCTGCCTGTGAAGAATTGGTCTGGGGAGGAAGCTGTTTACAGCAAAAAAACAGTTTTATCATTGCTGAGGTGGTCATGGTGGGCAAATGAATGAGCCATTTGTATACCTGAACTTCCTCTGTAACTCATTTCTTTAATATGAAGAAACACCAAACTGTACAGAGAACTTTTTACAAAAGGCAAATCTTTTTAACCCATTGTAGTCCACCCTTGTCTGGCTCAATGACTATAGATATGTCATTGTGTAGATGAAAGCCTCTATTTAGACCATAGTTTGGACGTTGGCAAATTAAATAATACAGTATTTAGAACTGCTGCAGCTGTTCCGTAACCACATAAAATAGGACGAATCAATAATGTGTTGCTGTTCTTCAGGTTGGTGGCAGTCAGTTAGAACAAGTATAATATTCTCTACCTGGTCTGTAGCTGTAACTGTGATGTACAGGCAAAGCAAAAATTAAAAAGAAACTTATGAAAACAAATAATGCAATGATACTAGGATATACACTTTTGTATTTTTATTCTTATATAAGGTTATTTGCTGGCTATTGTTGGCCTCTAGTTCAGTCTGTGTTATTTAAATTCTAATATATGAATTATTTGGATTGAATTCATGTTCGGGGCCACGCTGTTGTATGTATTGATGTACAGCCTTGAATGTGAATAATTGTAAACTATATTTTACAACTTTTTTTCTGGCTTTATTATATAAATTTTCTATTTGGTCATGGTTTAATCATATCATAATTTAATGAATCTGTTTATTCTCTTTTTTCAAATATCTGTGCTTTAGATGTAGTTACCGAATGATGAATTTCACTCGTATGCTCGGTAATCTTGTAATAAAAGCATGTAGTGTGTTACATGATCGAGCGCCTGGCTCCTCCTTGGGCGGGGGCGAAACTAAGGCTCCCTCTAGCCGGAAGGGGGCACAGCCGGGCGCCTTTCCGGACCGGAACTTCCGACCCCCTCGTGACGCCGGGGCGGGCACTTTACTAGGGCGGACCTGTGGGCGGGGTAACGGGGAGGACACTATTAAAGACCGGACGCTTCCAGTAGAGGGTTGCTGTGGCGGGGCTTGCCGGGATCATGGCGGAGAATCACTGCGAGCCGCTGCCGCCGGCCCCAGGCAGTCTCGGGGCGGGGCTGGGGGGCGGCCTGTGCCGCCGCTGCAGCGTGGGACTCGGCGCCCTAGCCCAACGCCCCGGCGGCGTATCCAAGTGGGTCCGGCTCAACGTCGGTGGCACCTACTTCCTCACCACCCGGCAGACGCTGTGTCGGGACCCGAAGTCCTTCCTGTACCGCTTGTGCCAGGCCGACCCCGACCTGGACTCGGACAAGGTGAGGGCCGTGCGGGCCAGTCGGGGGGTCCACGTCGTCCTGGCCGCGGCCCGCCCCGGGGCCTGAATCCCGCGCTTCATGCCCTGCGACCTGGGCCGGAGGAGAGGTTGTCGCCCCAGCGCCCACCTGCCTCGGGGAGACCCTGTCGCTTCGGCGGGAGCGCCTGTCTCCCAAGCCTTCCCCGCTCTTCGGTGAAAGAGGAGGTTCCCCGCACCCGGGACGTCAGTACTTTCTTTTCCCCCTAGATTTTCTGTGCCTAGGGCGTGTGAATATCTCCTATACAATCCATCGTACTTGCTGGCTCAGAAAAACGGAGAAGCGCTTCATCAGTTTTCCACATTCCAGACATTTAAATTAACGTAGACACAGGTTGACACAGTGGCCTTTTGTATTTTGCCAGTGACTTGCATTTAGAGAGTAGACGCTTCACCCTTTCATCTACAACACGCACCGCCTCCTCAGCTCTTAGAAGGTGCAGTCTCGTAGTAAAAATTTTTTTCAAAAAGAATGTTGCTCAAATTTAGGCGATAGCTTAGGGATGGGGGCAGCAGGTAGGGAACTTTTTCCCTCTGCTTTCTACACAGCTTACGTTTCCCATCGCCCTTGCAAAAGTGTAGGAATTTCCAGGTCAGTTTGCAGTTGTATTTCATCAAATTAAATGATCATACTATAATGCAGGTAGTAACAAATTATTTTGATTATTACTTTTACAAGAGTTATGTGGCAGAGGAAAACTATCTCGGGAAAATACAGAATTGAAACTCAGAGAAAGGTTTCAGGAAAAGTTCTTAGCTTTTTTTTGCCCTCCTTAGGCAGTTCAGGATCCTTATTCTAACTTCGGCGGATCTTCCAGGGCGGATCTTCCAGCAGTGCCTATGTAGTTGCACTTAATTTCTGTTTTGCCGGCCTGATAGGTGCTGTACAAGAGACAGTCCAAAAAGATTAGAGGCGCTTTTCACTTCAGAAGACTGACACAGAGATAGTTCTTGATATGTGGCTTGACTTTATGAGCAGGAAATGAGAACTCTGAATTGCCACAAAATCATGGTGGGCTGAAATCAGGGTTTGAGTTCCTACTGCAGGGTCCCCTCCCTCCACTTCCCAGCTGCTCCCATTGCTTCTTTGACTCAAGTCTCTATTAGAGAATTGACCTCCCAGAAAATGACAGTCATCTCTAGAATAGAAATAGGTTTTTGTCGGCTGTAGTTTTTCTTATATAGTGTGGGTGTAGGTTTTACTGTTGGTTTTCTTTTTAAACAGTGGGTCTTAGTGGTAATTCTCTTGCTCTTTTTACTTAGACGTCCCTGTTTTCTGTATGAAATATATTTTAAATTATTCCTGTCTATTGGGGTCTTTCAAAACAAGGGCTGTCAGTATTCAACACTGGAGCAGTGGATTCAGAACCCATTACACAGTTAAGTCGATTCATCCCTTTATTTACTGTCTTTTAAGACTGCTTTAAAAATTATGCTTTTCTGTAATAGAAATCCTTGTGTGAGGAGGATCAATCTGTCAATATATCTGTTGTAGTTTTTTCTTTAAATCGCCATTTGATCACATTTAATTTTCAAATTGTAAAATGAAAATTCAGAACATAAAAGTAATGCATCATTTGATCTGTCTCACAAAATAGTTGATAGTAAATAAAGGTTAGTTTTACTCACATAAATTGCTAGAAAGAGTAATGCTAATTCGAAATAGTTATGTTACTAGAGTATCCACTTCAAGTCAGAAAATACATAAAATTTTGTCTTCTCAACCCTCCTCACCTCTGATGAAAGAATGTCGCAGGAGGTTCTTCCTCAATAATTAAACCCTGAGTGAGGAATCTGAGGAGGAGGGTGTTCACAGTGGGAGGCCATTAATTACATGATGGGAGATAAACAGGATGTTGTTGATTCACTTGTAAAGATCTTAAAACCCTGCTTCATCCTTAAGATTTAATGAGAGGATACCTGGCAGATATTCCTAAAGTTTTAACAGTGACCTGCTTCAGAATGTCCTCCCTGGCACTTAACCAGTATTTATTAAGCTCTAGTACTTTTGGACACTGAAATAGAAGTTGTGTGGGGAAAATTAAGGGGGAAAGCCTCCTAAGAAACCTTCCAGAAA
This sequence comes from Petromus typicus, assembly GCA_004026965.1. NCBI lineage: Eukaryota > Metazoa > Chordata > Mammalia > Rodentia > Petromuridae > Petromus > Petromus typicus. The sequence goes on along the minus strand of PVIR01009204.1, from coordinate 38,239 downwards.
TCTTTCAGACTCAGGGGAGGGTGCTAAATGCAGACCATGTGGTCCTGCCCCAACCTTCCAATCAGATTAACCAGTTAAAGGACAAAAAAGATGTTGAGGGATGTGTTTGTATGTGTGTGCATGTGTTTATGCGCACACACATACACACATACACATCCAAGGGCTGCTTGATTGATTTAAACCTGTGGTCTGTGACTGGCCCCCCCCACAATCCAGCTTGAGACCCACTATTCACTACACCCTGTGCTTCCTGGACCCTGGGCCTCTTGTCTCAGGGACCAATTTGGGGCCCACTAGTTCTTTTTCTAGATAGCCTGAGTGAATTTTCACTTCCTCTTGGGACTTCCTCCAGTGGGACTGTGGCTGTGTTGTGCTTTTCAGCATCTGTTCATCTGCTGTCCTGCCGTTTTTCTCTCTCATATTTTCCTTTGGGTCAAATCAGTCATAATACTCCTAACTGAGCTGCCTCTGGGAAGTACTTTGTGAAGCCTCAATACTTGATTTGTTTTGGTTACAGCTCTTTGTATTTCATGCTATTGTATTTCAGAGATACGATTGAAAATAGCTGATCCCAGCCCCTGCTTTAGTGTGGAGATGGTTTAGTATTTAAGGGAAACACCCAAGTACAGTGTGATTGGAAGCCTGTGTGCTTTGCAGAGAGCCAGTCTACAGCTGAGCCAGGGCTGCAAAGAGCTGCTGGTTTCCTTTGGAAGTGGGACTGCTGTCCTTGCTTCTTGGTTGTAGATACGGGTAGGTCTTCGGAAGCAGTCATGACAACTCCTGTGACCATACCCCTGCAGTCCTTTTCTGTGCCCACTCTGGCTGTACTTGGTTCTGGCAAATTTTAGGTTGGAAAGATAGGCATTTTATCGACAGGGTTAAGAGATGGCATGTGGGTGGGGGGTACCATCTTTGAATCAGCTACTTGGCAAAAGAAGTGGAGATTACTAATTGGCAGAACCTCTGGAATCCTGTGCACTGGGCAGAATTGTGTTGGTCATGAGGCTGTATTTTATTCTGTCAGGATGTGCTTTGACTACAAGTTCTGGCGCCCTGGTTTCCCTGGTGCCATGAGTGCTTATTCTTGCTGAGTTTGTGGTATCTCTTTACAAGGTGTCTCAATTTTAAGGCCATGTGGCTTTTGAAACCTGGCGTCTGGGAGGACCATACAGCCAAGATGCCAGCAACTACCCTTACCCATGAACACACTGGCTCTTACTAGGCCTTAGTTCTCCTCACACCGGAGATCACCCAGAAAATTCTGGATGGGGTTACTGTGATAGGCCTTGTTCCTGGTGGAAAGTTAAGACTTGGGATTTGTGAAAGCCTAGTTTGACTCTGCTGTGTGTATTGGCCTGTGTTAATGTACCTTTCAGATTCTTAGATTCTTCCTGCATGAAATGAAAGCTATACCATAGAGTAGCTGTGAGAATTCAGGAAAAAGTGGAGTGGGCTGTAGTGCAGTGAATAGAGACTACTCTTAGATTTAAAGGTGTATACAAAGGATGTGCCCCCCTGTTCATTCTTTTTTTTCTCCTAATACCAGGAATCGAACACAGGACTTTGCACTTGCCAGGCAGGCAAGTTGCCTCTGAGCTACATTTCCAGCTGCCCCATTCATTCTTTTCTTTCTTCCTTTTTTCAGTACAGGGGATCAAACTTAGGATCTTCCACTTGGTTGTGAAGCAGGCGTCAGCAACACTGAGCTAGACCACCGCCCACCCCTATTCATTTTTTGCTGATGGCTTGGTTGTTTTTGTGGTACTGGAAATTACATTCAGGGCAGGGCATTCACACTGAGCTACATTCTCAGTCCCTTTTTATTTATTTATTATTATTAATTTTTTTTTTTTTTTTTTTTAGTTTTTTTAGACAGAGTCTCACTTTATAGTTCAGGCTAGTTCTGAACTCAGCCTCAAATTCAGCAATCCTCCTGCCTCTGCCTCCTGAGTGCTGGGATTACAGGCATGGTGGCACTGTGGTATGTGGTACTGATTGCTGATGGGCATGAGTCATCATGGCTGGCATTGTTGTTTGTGGTTACTGGGGATCTAACTTGGGACCTTGCAAACCCAGAACTTTGCACTCGCAAGGCAGGCGTCGGAACCACTGAGCTAAATCCTTGGCCCTTCTTTTAGTTTTTTGAGACAGGGTCTCACTTTGTAGTTCAAGCTGACCCTGAACTCACTATGTAGCCCAGGCTGGCCTTGAACTCAAAGCAATCTTCCTGCCTCTGTCTCCTGAGTACTGGGATGGCATTGTGATATGTGGTACCAGGGATCAGACTCAGGACCTTGTGCTTGCCTAGCAGATGCCAGAACCACTGAGCTCAATCCCTGGCCCCCCTTTTTAAATTTTGAGACAGAGTCTCACTAAGTTGCTAAGTTACACAGGTTGGTCACAAATTTGGAAGCCTCCTGCCTCATCCCAGAGTGCTGGGGTTATAAGCATGCCATACCACCCTCAGCATTCCTGCTAATGTTTATCTCTTACAGACACATATCTCTGCAAACCTCTCAATGTAAGGCTAGGCAGCTCTCTTTGAGCTGGACTGGTCCCTCCAAGACTCATGTATGGCTGAGTGAAGCCTGCCTTGCCAGTGTCCTTTGCTTCTTGCTGTCCCAGAACACCTACGTAATCTCGGAGGACAGGCAGTCCCCTGGAGGATAGGTCCCCATGTCTGGATACTGGAGCCTTGCCATGGAGAAGGGGCAGTGCTGCCTGGGCAGCCACCAACTTTTCTTACAGACACTCAATGCCTTTGATCCTGGGAAATACAGCTCTAGGGCTCAGTACAACGTGTGTTGGAATGTAGCTCAGCAGTTCAGTATCTGCCTGGCAAGCATGAATTCCTGAGTTCCAGTCCCAGTACTTCCTCCCCAAAAAGTAAGCATCCCCAAAGGCATCCATGTGTGAGATGTATCCCCAGCATCTCTCTGTCCATATGCTGGTGGGTTTCTGCTTCATGGGCAGTTGAGCCTGGGTGCTCTTTGGCCCTGTTTTCAAATCAGGTTTGGGTAGCAAGTTTATCACTCACTACTGTAGGCTGAGGTAGGTTTTTCCAAACAGATAAAGAAGGCGGGTGCCGCGGGGCACTGGGCCATTTTCAGTGAGGTAGAGGAGGAACTGAGGTCCTGCCCCTTGGCACCAGCGAGATAGAGAACTCTGCACTCAGTCCTCATGCATGGGTGTGTACAGGGAGAGCAGAGGCCACAGTGAAGCTGTCAGCCTGGGGAGAGCTGGGAGGAGGGGAGAAGAGGGTACCTCACAAACTAAGGGTAGACTTTATCTGGGTTGTCCCAGTTGCAGTCTCCTTGGGTACTGACCTGCCCACAAGTTTGGACAGGGTTGGAGCCCAGGGCTTGGAGACTCAGATGAGGAGATCTCACTCCAAGACCATTACAAGCATTAGGGGTCTTGCAGCCCAGCGTTTTGCATTTCAAGTTTATTTTTATCTCTTATCTGTTTAATGATGGCAGTTGCCTATTAAATATACTGTGCGTACACCAGCAGGAAAGATGTGCTAGGATTCATTTTTGCATTTGCTGTAGCTAGTGTCCCTAGAGGAAAATCCCTCTAAGGGACTGGTGGATAAACCATCTCTTATCTGGTGACGTGGCTGTTCAGAGTAGGAAGACCTTCCTAGGTGGCCTGGATAGGTGGCATGTGGCTCTTGGCCACTCACCCACAGTATCAGGCTAACCCAGTGCCTGTTTCTGTGGTGCCAGTGGGAAGCTTCCTTCTTGAGAAGACTCCTATCCTGCAGAAAAGACAGGACACTGAAACAGATCTCAGGCTTCTGTGCTCAGTTCAGAGTACATTTGCTCCTCAAGAACCCCTTAGGTAGGGTCTTGTTCACAAGCTCACACGTGTCTGCTTTTTTTTCTTTTTTCTTTTTTGAGACAGGGTCTCACTTTGTAGTTCAGGCTGGCTCTGAACTCACTATGTAGCCCAGCCCATCCTCAAACTAACAGCGGTCCTCCTGCCTCTGCCTCCTGAGTGCTGGAATTATAAGTGTGACTCACCATGCCTAGCATTGTGCTTGCAGAGATTGAACTTGGGACCTTGTGCTTGCCAGGCACATGCTGGAACCACTAAGCTAAATCCCTGGCCCCCCTGACTACATTTGCAGGGCTTCATTTGAGATCCTGAGTTTTTTCCAGCTATAAAAAGTGGGACAGATTCAGGGCAGCATCTGGCAGATTAGGCCCTCCTGAAGTCTAAGGAACTCCTTTCCAAGGATGAGGCCATTGCCTCACTGAGAGTTATGCCATGTTGACATAGTTACCCAAGCCGTGACAGCCAGCCCCCACCCGACCCCATTCCCATTTCATCAGGAGCTCTTGCTTCCTCTTTACTTCCTGTGCCCCAGGGTGTTTCCCATCTTCAAATGCATGTGGAGCAGGCAAGATCTCCCAAGAAGAGAAGCAGAGTGAGCACATTGGGTCTGCTAGGTTCTGGTGTGTGTGCTAGATGAGGCCAAGGTTCACTGGAAATAGCCGCCCTGGCATCAAGAGCCTTGGGTCTGGCCCTACTTTGCAAATTGGTTGCCTCTTATAAACTTCCTTGGTCTGTGGACCTCAGTTTTGTTTGTAATTGGTGATATCTGATGCCTCTTCTGGAACAGTGATATAACAAATCTGTATAAAATAGAAGTAGAAGTAAAGGATTTGTGTATAAATTTGAATAGTCATTGAAATGGACAACTTAGGGTAAAAGCTAAGTCTCTGATTAGGTTTCTTGTGGATATTGATGCACAGGAAATTCTGTGCATTTAGATTTAAAGAGAGAATCTGATAAAGTATTCATCTCACAACTCTGACTCACAGCACTTTACCCTCTTAATTTTCTCTCTGCAGTGGCCTTGCTTTTGTCCCTTGCTGAAAGCTGCGGGGGCAGAGGTGTGATGGTGGTGGTGGTATGTGCTTGTGTTTCTGAACCCTGGGGGTGATTGGGAGGAACAGGTGCATTGAAGTACAGATCAACAGCGTGTTCAGTGTAGGATCTTAGCTGAGAGCCATATGTTCTCCATCTCCATTCCCTCTCTTTTTCAATGAGGGGGTACGCCATGGAGAAATAGGGATGACATGGTAGATGGAGGGCTGGCCTCATGGGACCTCTGTGTCTACTGTTTTCTAGCCAGAAGCACAGGCTCAGGAGGCTGAAGAGAGTGTCTGCTCAGGATTGTCTATAGAAGCCGTATCTCCCCACCCTGTTTTAGGGCTGCTGGTCAGGGGTCTCCTAGGAGCATTTATGACATATGCTTCACCTGACCTTTGTCACTTGGTCCTTGGGAAGTTATTTGTGGATGCCAGCCCAGCCCAGTACCTATCAGCTCAGGCTCAAGGTTGCTTTCCTCAGGGCTGGAACTCAGTCTGTTGGGTCCACTTAGTGCCAAGTTAGGCATCAGCAGTGGCCCTGCCAGTGGTGTGGACTGATGGCAGGTGTGCTTGGTGGGTTGGTTCTCATTGAATGTTCAAAGCCAAGTCCAGTGATTCTTTTTTTATACCTTTGAAGGGAGATGGGTATTTTTCAAGCCAGCACTGCCACAAGTAGGTCAATGCTAATTCAGTGAGAAGTGAAGGAAGGTCAGTAGAGGAAAATGATTTGTTGAGAAAGTACCTTAGTTCTGGCTCTTCGGGAAAGAAAAAAAAAAATCTTCCCACAATACAAATATAGCGCATGCTTGTTATATAAACAGTGGAAAGGACTAAAAAGAGGAAGGAAAAAGAAAGACCCCATGTGCCGACTATCTAGCCCAGTGCCGTATCTTGGCTTGTTTCTTAGCCCCTGCTCTTCAGAGTCTGTTTGGTTTTAGAAGTGTGACTGCATATGTGTGTAACCTGATGTTTTCTTTCCACATGTCTTGATTCTTGGCCAGGTGATGCTGCTAGTGGGTCTCAGTTGGTCCCAGTTATTGTTCTGCACCTCCCGAAATGATCCCTTGGCTGCTTTTGCATCAGTGAGCAAACTCACATTTTTCTGCTTTTCTCTCTTTATTTCTACGTTAGGCTGGAGACCCCTGAGCTGCATTGCCAGCACTAGAACACAAGGTACCAGGGCCTCAGTCCTGTTAGTCCACAGTTTGGCCACTCAGCATGTTCTGTGCAGTATGGAGTGCTCTTGGACAGAGCCTGAGCAGCACCCTTTTGTATCCAGTGTGCATTGAAGTAAGAGTTGGTGGTGGACAGTGAAGGAGCATTCTTTAAAAATACCCAATCCTGGGCCGGGGAGTTAGCTCAGTGGTTCCGGCGCCTGTCTCGCAAGCGCAAGGACCCGGGTTCGATTCCCTGGTAACCACATAACAATACTGGGTGTGGAGACCCACACCCAGCAGCAACCAGTACCACATACCACAGTGCCGGGCGTGGTGGCTCACACCTGTGGTCCCAGCACTCGGGAGGCAGAGGCAGGAGGATTGTGATGTGAGTTTGAGGCTCAGCTCAGGACCAGCCTGAACCACAAAGCGAGACCCTGTCTCAAAAAACCTAAAAAAAAAAAAAAAATACCCAATCCTCCCCATAGAACTTGAGATTCTGATTGTCAAGCTCTGTAGCCCTGGACTTATATTTTCTGTAAGGTGGCCAGTCTGCTTTCCTAAAGAAGCCACCCAGTTGAAAGGAATCACCAGAAGAAGCAAGCCAGAGATCGTGGACGCAATGCATAAGAAATGTTTTTCTAATTTCCTATGAGAGGCTATAATTGCATATGGCCATTGCAGCCTGGATGAAAACACTGTGGCCTCAGTCCAGACAGGACCATGGGAGATAGCCATAGCCAAATGGCCTGCCGTCCACAGACCTGAGGTTTTCAGGCTAAACCTTGTATCATGTAGGTGCGTGCAGTGTGACAAGGGTCCTCACCTGGTGTCCACTTGTGGGGGTTGTCCAAGCAGCCAGTGTATCAGGAGCATAGCTAAGGTCTAGAATGCCCTGCTGAGCTTGCCCGTTTGCTTCTGAAGATGGGAGGGCAGGCTCTGGGCAGCCTGGACCTCTTCTCCAGAGGTGTTCGGGGCTCAGCAATGAGGGTTCAGCTTCCAGTTGATGTATTTGACTGAGTGCCCCAATGGCTTTCTCTGAGATTTTAGGGAAAACACTTTTATTTTCAAAGTGGGTGGGGCTCAAGTATAAACTTCACATGGATTTGAAGATAAGCAATAAGCCATTGGAAGGATCATCTGAGTTCTGGCACTGGAGCCCTGCTTTAACTGACCTCTTCCTGGACAGAGGCATGGTACAGATGGTACCTTAGGAGTGCCACCCTGGCCAAGTGCCCTTTGCTTCTGAGTTTTGGCTCCTGCTCACCTGACTCATTGGCCAGGCAGATGACTCCCTTCCCCCTTGGAATGTGGCACAACCCAGGAAGGAAGCAGGTACCCATCTATATCCATGAGGAGCACAGACTACTGGAACCAGAGGAGCTCCAGGGTTAATTTAGCGAAATGTCTCATTTGATAGATAGGGAAACTGAGACCTGAGCTGGGCCCTAGATGAATTGGCCCCAGGCCAGCAGGCTTCCCTCCGCTGGTATCCTCTACCACACTCTGAGCTCTGCAGCTCTGCTTGCAGGTCCTGTGCTAATAGTGGTCCACCTTATTTGCTTGAAGCATGATTCCTCCCGTTCCGTGGTGCCTTCCTTTTGAGGCAGTGCTGACCTACTGTTTGCATGCTGTAGCATCTCTGTAGGCTGCACCTCAGCAGGCCAGAGTTCTGATGCAGGCTCACGTGATGCATAGGTTTGTATGGTAGATGGATCCAGGACTCTCTTGCTCTTCCTGCCTTCCAGTATTGGCTCCGGCAAGGCTAAACGTGTCTTAGACTGCTCCTTTAAAGTTGTCTCTTAACCTGGATACAGATGGAGAGTCCCCACCTGCCCTTCCTTGGCTGTTGGGCACACAGGCCTTGCCCTGCCACTTCTATTGTGTGCAGCACAGGGTGTTCACAGCCTCCAGCCCCAAAGTGGGTTACCTGGGGACAGGTAGAAATTCACACTGCATCCAGAGTCTGACATCAGACATTCTGAGAAGGTGCTGTCATCTCTGCTGGTGGGTTTATCTGGTACAGTTCTGCATCTTGTGTATAGGTGTGTCTTGCTCCTTCCCTAGCCAAGGTGCTTTTGGGATAGGAGGCCAGAACTAGGGTAGTTCTTCAAAGTTCACCTACCAAGCTGCCATGTTAAAGGGCATAGTTAATGAAAAAGGCAACCCCATTGAAGTGAGTACTGACTTGACCCTGCTAGTGCCCCGAACAAACCCAGGCTTCTTTCCCCTTTTCCCAAGGTTTAAAGGCCTAGTGCCAGCTCGCCTAGTGCCCATGGTGATTTGGGCAGGTGGTTCTCCCCTGGCCTGTGCAGTGCTCCCTTCTGGCCTGCTGCCTTGGTCCTCCTGCTATTACTTCTCTGTTGCTGTTCAGCTGCCTGTCTGTCCTCTCCCATTCCTTCTTCCTGTCCAGCTTGGCAGGCCTGGATCGCCATTGTGTCTTGTGTGCCCAGCGTGCCAGTGGCACTCGGTGAACTTCCTCCTCCCCCTCTGCTGCTCCCAGTACCCAGTGGAACACCTAGCTTGTCATGATTATTAAGAAGTCCTTGCTACCTATGCACTGCTGCCGTACCTTAGCATCATCAGTGGATATGACACAAGGGCCTTAGACCTTCACGGTCCCCTGGTTATTACAACTGCCATGAGATTGTTTCTGTTCTCCTCATGGAGAAACAGTCTTGGGTGGCCTAGTCTTGATCCCATAATCTGACCTACTGCGACCACCCTGAGGCAATAGTGAGCCTGACAGGGCACTCCCTCTAGGGTATCCTCAGCAAGGGTGAGCTCTGTCCTCCTCTGCCCTTTCTGTTTTTATCTCCTATAAATGATCTCTTGAGGCAGCAGCTTTGCCTCAGGTTGGCAAAGTACACAAAGCACACAGTTGGCTCTTCTCCCACAGGAGAGGGTTACAGGAGCCCTCAACCCCTCCTGTGACCCTACTAGCCCTTCCTTTTCAGTCTTCAGCCCTTCTGTGGGAAGTGGTCACCATTCTTTAACAGGAGGAGGTGGTGCAGAAGTGTCCTTTTTGGAGCTGACCCCCGAACCTTTGGACCTGCTTAGAGAACCAGAGTCCAGAGGGGAGGAAGAAGGGCTTGGGACCAGGTCTACAGCAATAAAGGCAGGGTGGGGAAGTCTGGAGCACAGGCTGGCATATTCTTCAGTCGAGTGAAGTCAGGAGGCCCTTGTAGGGTTGGGACAGTGTTGTGAGTAGAGCAGAGCCCGCCCAGAAGAGAGTGTGGAGGTTCTGGGGGCACAAAGGCTGTGTGCATGTCTGGGCACAGATCTCAGGTTTGTCTCTTTTTTAAAAAAGCAGTTTTTCATAGTTTTGTGTCTGGACATTGGGAAAGGATTCTTGAAACCACCAGATTTTACCTCCCAGATGGTAGAAGTTGATGTCCATAAAGAAGGGTTCCTAATGGGTGCATCGTTTTGTGCCCCAATGCCTTTCTACTTTTGGGCTCTGATGCACCCATGAGATTCAGGAGTCTCTGCTGCTGAGATTCCTGTTGCTGTCCTCAGGACTGGACCAGACAGCTGCTCTTATGTGGGGCAGGGAGTGGAGGGATGAGCACTAGATTCTGTCCCATATGCCCCACAGCAAGCTCAGGATCCAAGTCAGCTCTGCTGACCTATGGAGTCATTCCACATCATGTATCTGTAGGCCTCGCTGCTGAGAAAGCTGGGGAAATGCTGTCACCTCAGTGGAAGCGTCCATTATAACTGCTCAGAGCATCTATTGGAGCAGGTACCAGGCACCAACTGGGGAGGCCCTGCTCCTTGTTACCATGTCATTGGCATACACCCTGAAAGTCTGAGTCCCTCCCTGTAGCACCCAAGCTTTGTTGGACTCAACAGCCAGATTATGTACAACTGGTTATGGGCCTGGTCTATGGTGGAGAAGGACAGAAACTCATTGCCCCACCTCATAGAGGTCCCTGTAGCATTTGTGCTTGCTTGCTTTTGGTGGCCCCAGGGCCATGCCTTATGACCCCAGCCAGCTCTGTGGCTCTTTCATCCTGCATGCCTGTTACTAGCAGAACCATGTGGTATGATGTATCTACATGAGGTCACACTTGTCTCGGGACTTGGGGAAGGTATATATACCTCCTGGATACCTCTTTTGAGGGCATAAACCTGCTGAGTGACCTCAGCTGGCCAGCCATGGCTTCAGTGGAGGAGCAGGCTGGCCAACTATAGGAGGAGCGCCTTTTGAACAGCTACCTCATCCACAGACCACTGGCCACAAGTGAAGGCTTTCTCAGTGGTCACAGTCATTGGGAAAGCGCTCGGTCTGCCATCAGTGGAACATGAGGGTCTGCTTTTGTTGTGGTCTCAGGCGTGGCAGCCTAATGGTGCCTTCTTGATGCTGGCATCAAGCTGGCACTGCTCTTATATACCCAACTTAGGAAGGAGAGGCTCAAGTGTTCCTCAGAAGTTGAACCCAGGGCTGCTCTGCCATGAGAGAGCTTCAGTAGAGGAAAGCCAGTGCTTTAGCTCATTGCTTTGGGGTTTGGGGGCTATGAGAGGAAGGCCAGTACTTGAAACCTCACCTAAGTGCAAACTCCATAGGCACTTCGATAGAAATAGCTAACGCTTGTCTTAGACCCGAGGTGGAAATGGATCAGTGGTAGAATGTCCTTTGGAATTCCCATGTACCTTGTGCATGAGCATGTTTGGGGGTTAAAGAGCTATGAATAACTCCATTATGGCTACTACTATGGGACTTTTTTGTTTGTTTTTTTGCTTTGAGGCAGAGGTGATGCTGGGGATGTAACCCAGGGCATTGCCATGCTAAGCAAGTGCCATACTGCTGAGCTATACCCCTAGCTCCAAGGTTTTTAGTGCTAGGGATTGAACTCAGAGCATGCTAAGCAAGCACTGTACCACTGAGCTGCTCCCCTTCCCTAGTCCTGGTTCTGTTGAACATGACCTGGCCTTGGTCTGGTTGCTGGAATACTGGTTTCATCTACAGAATTGACACTGTTTTGTTTTTTTATAGGATGAAATAGGTGCCTATTTAATTGACAGAGACCCCACCTACTTTGGACCTGTGTTGAACTACTTGAGACATGGAAAGCTGGTTATTAACAAAGATCTTGCAGAGGAAGGTACATTGTCCTGTTTGCACTGAGAACTTGACTTTGGGGCCGGGTCCTGTAAAGGTGTTGGGAGGTCTGCTTTTGCCCAAACGCTTTGAGCCAGAGTCACAGCCAAGCAGCAGACCTCAGCTTGTGGTTGAACCAGAGTCTTGGATGCCGAGACCTTATGCTTCCTCTGAAGACAAAGGCCATGGCTCTCAAACGGCCTGTCATGATTATTGCAGGCCTCTTGGGATGAGGCTGCTCAGTGGCCTGTCAGGATTACTGTGGCCAAAAGTCACTTTGTGGGCACCCTTTCCAAGTGTTTAATTCATGCTGCAGGTATAGATGGGCTCCCTGCTTTTTCTCACAGCTGTTTGGGCTGTCATGGTTTGAGGCCATGTGTCACAGACTCGCCTATAATAAAAGCTGTGGGGATCCTTGCCTGCTGTCCTTCCAGGACAGCTCTGGCTTGTTGGGCATTCCATATTGACAACTCTGTCTTTGCCTTCTGTTGCAGGCCACTGTACTATTTCCTGCCTGGTTACAGAGCACAGTACACACTCTCAGGTGCAGGCTGTCTGGCATTAGTCCTCTGTCTGGCCTGTCACATATAGTATCTTGGTGTTAGCTCAGAACATCAGGGCAAGGAGGGTGTAGTGTTACGTGCCCACAATCTCAGCACTCTGGGAGGCTGAGGCAATATGATCACAAGTGTGAGCCCAACCTAAGTGGCTTAACATCTTAATGAAACTTGTCTCAAGGTAAAAAATCAAAATTTTTTTAAAAAGTCAGTGGTTATTTCTAGAAGGCCCTAGGAGGTTCTGGCCCTTTTCTTGGACTGGTTGGTCTAGATTGGAGTGTACAGGTTTTCTCCCTTCAGCTCCTTCCTTGTCTTCATTTCTTTTTTCTGGGTCTATCTGTTACTCTCCTGTCCTCACATACCTCTCAAGGTACTGTCCTGTCATTTCGGGTGTTGCTCAGCTTCGACATGAAGACATGGCTCCACCTGAGGTTATGAAGATGTGTTTTGCCCATATCCAGTGGCAGTTTGCTTGTGGGGTACCCTACTCTCCTGCCCTATTTAGTGTGCAACTCCAGGCTCCATTTCCGGTAACTCTCCATCTTTTCCACATCATTCATTGTCCTGAGCGGTGGTGACCTAGACATAGATTCCTTTGGAGAAGCCAAAGTAATGAGGCAGGGAGTCCGTATCCACAAGGAATCCCTAAAGTAGGGCCCTTGGAATCTACCTTATACTACTAGAGGTTTGGAATCTTTGAGTGTGGGGCATTGATGGTGGTAGACTTTGGAAAAGGCGGTAGAACTGGAAGCAGTGCTCAGCCAGCCAGCCTTCACTTCACTCAGGAAAACTGAGACGTGAGTGACTCAGACACACACACCAGGCTATGATATCTTGTCCTGTGGCATGGGATGCAGGCTTCTGGGCTGCATAGAAAAAGCACCAGTCACTCCCCAGTGACTCTGGGATTAGTGCAGCTTGTCTGCCCTGCTTACCACCTGGAGTGATAGTACCCACTGTAAACCTCTCATTTTGTCCTCTGCCCCTGATGAGCAGTGTGAGCCGCAGGTCCATGAAGATGTTGGAATGGACTGAGGGTGGGAATGGGGAGAGATGGGAAATGTTTATTCTTTAATGTGGTGAATATCTGTTTCTTCCCTCTATTCCAGGAGTGTTGGAGGAAGCAGAATTTTACAATATCACCTCACTAATAAAACTTGTAAAGGACAAAATTAGAGAACGAGACAGCAAAACGTCCCAGGTGAGACAGTGACTAATGTATAGAAAGTGTTCAAGCCCAGTGTGTGGGCACAGCTCTCCCGTCTCTACTGGGTGTGGGCCACGCTCTCTTGCCCTATCCTGGTGCCCTCTAGCTCCACTTGCATGCAGCACCCCAGTAGGACCCATGTCCCTCTGCCAGCTCAGGAAGCCATGCTCCAGTAGGAAGAGACAAATGATGTAACCCAAGCTAAACCTCTCATCCTTTTTTTAAAAAGAGAGAATAGGTAGCTGCGTGGAGGTTAGGTGTGGAAACACTGGGGCAGAGGAAGTAGAGATGGGAATAGGAGGGAACATGCAAATGGTTTGTGGTCATTGTGGCTGGAGAAAGGGCAGTGATGAGCTGAGAGGTGGACAGAGCAGGACTGGGATCTGCGCAGGCACCAGGGGTTTTCCTGAGGAGAGTGAGCTTCTGCTCAGGAGTGGTGCCGCATGCTTTCTGCTGACCCTCCTGGGGACCATCGCACATGGCCACAGTTAGTGCTTCCGCTGCTATCCTTGAGGCTAGTACTATTTGGGATAGGAGCCATCTAGCACCTTCTGGGAAGGAGGCACCAATCAGTCTTAGAGACTATCTTGTTACTGCCAGGTCTGTGCTTGAGAGCAGCTTGTTCTGCATCTAAGAGATCAAGGCCAAGTGGATTTCAGCGTGCTCTGTTTGCAACCTTTTTCCGCCCCCACCCTCATAATGGGCTTTCCCACTGCACAGACAGAGCTCTCTGCCGTGTAAAGAGGAGTACTAATGGCCTGGCCACCTACTGGCTTGCCAGTCACCAAGCCAAGGGAGAGCTGTGCATGTGGCTTGCCCTCAGCCTTCTCTGCTTTACTGGAGCCTGCTCAATACCAGGGAAAGGTCTAAGGAGGGCTCCTTTGTCTGCAGGGAGCTAAACATGTCTAGGACACTCCTTGGGCCCCTCATTTATACACTTTGCCTTTTTCTTGTCCTCCATTCCACAACTCAGTGACCTGGGCTGCACCGAACCTTCTTGTGTTAGTTTCTCTGCCCACTCGATGAGGTAGGAGAGACTTTGCTTACAGGGCCAGTCCTCACAGTAACATGTGGTAGCCAGTGTGATGTCCAGCAGATGAAGACACCAGGCGACAGCAGGGCCAGTGCGTGACTTTGTCACTGTGTGTCTTTGGGATGAGTCACTAGAATATCAGCATGACTTGAGTGCTCATCTGTTCTCTACATGCTGTTACCTGTGGATGCAGTTCTGGGAGGGCAGAACCCTGGGCTTGCTTGTGTACCTGTGTGCTGAGGACCAAAGCTACTGGAACCCAGGGCAGGAAGTCTTGTGGGGAAGGTGGTACCAAGAGGCAGGGCTGGTTGTCCTGGGACACCAGAACTTTGTCTGAGCCATGGCATGGGCCAAGAGCTTTACCTAGGTACAAGAGCAAACTGTCCAAGCCTTCCTACTACGTCTTCTCCAGTGGTCATCAGTGAGAGCAGTATGGCCCCTTGTGGAACAGAGGCTAATGTTCCCTCCCGCGTTTACATCAAGCCACAGGTGCCCAGGAGCGTGACTTTTTTTTTTTTCAATTTAAAAGTAGAAATATTTGGGGGGAAATGAAAGGGAATGATACATGGGAGCTCTTGAAACACAAGTTAACTGTGCCAGTTGGCTCTGGGCACTGTGATGTGTGGGACATGGGTAGGGTCCTTTGGCTGGGGTGTAGGGTATGGCCTTATCTCATGGTGGCCCTTGTCCTTGCAGGTACCCGTGAAGCATGTGTACCGTGTGCTGCAGTGCCAGGAGGAAGAGCTCACACAGATGGTGTCCACCATGTCTGACGGCTGGAAGTTTGAGCAGGTGATAGGATGCTGGCTGGGGCTGCCACGCCAGGGATCAGTGAGGAGGTTCTGTCCTGGGCATTCCTAGAGGTGGCCCCTGGTCCCTCAGCTAGCCCTCCCCCCAACCCCAGCCTTGCTTCTGCTCGTTTTGACTCCTTGTCCAGAGGCTGCTCTGCTGCCTGAGCTGTCTGTGTGGGGCTGCCCTGCTGAGTGAGGCTGGCCAGGCAGTGAGTGCACACAGGTGGCTCTCATGTCCCTGCCTGCACGAGGGCTTAGACTTCCTCACTCATGGGGTGAGTTGTGTATCTCTCCTTCCCAGAGTGCATGCTGTTCCTGGCATGTGACACAAGAAGGGGCAGGCTCTGAGAGACTGCTGGCATCAATCCTAGATCTTCGATCTGGGTGGTCCTTGTTTGAAATTGGTGCAGTTTGTCCTTTTTCTCTGTCTTGTGACTTCTTGCAGCAGATGAGAAGAGCATCCCCTCCCAAGATTGGCTTCAAGACTTTCTTCTCAACTGTCCTAGGTGATCCTAGACCCGTCCCAGAGGATTTACAGCTCCTTGATTCTGACCTTTGTACAGTCATTCCTGGGGACATCTCTGTGCTATCAGTTTATGCTAGTGAAACCCCAAGTGCCTGAGTCATGTAGGCTAATAAAGGAATACTTCTTCTCCAAAGCAGGGCCGGAGGTATGGATGAATAAACTGGCCTGAGGACTCCAGGCCTTATGAGATAACCAGAATCAACCCAGGGTGGCCCAATGAGTAATGAGGCCAGGCTTACCTTGTGAGAACACAGGGTCCCTGGCAGACATAGACAGATGTACTCCTCATCAATGCCCCTTTTAGCCTCACTGCCTGGTCCAACATCCTGCTGTCACTCCACCTGGTAGGACTCTTACTTCTTCAAGGATGACCACCCCCTGTGGGGGCTGCTGTCCTGACCTTGCTCTTGGTATGCAGGCTAGGATACATCAATATTTTGGTCATTCTCTGGCTCAGAAATTGTGCCAGTAACATCCTTATGGTGTTGGTAAGTTTCCTTTTAATTAATTTTGTGTTTTAAAGAACAAAACACTTGGTAGTTGTGGGGTCGCTTTGTCCCAGATCTTTGGCTGGAGCAGCAGCCCAGCCTGTGGTTCCAGTTCTGCTCCATTTTGGCTTGGTGTCCTGGGGTCTGTAGGGCAGGTTGTAGTGGCAAAGCCACAGTTCTCAGGCAACCTGTCCTGAGCAGGGAAGTAGAGTCAGTCTGCAGAGGTCGTGCTTCCCAGGAAGGGTCTGCTGATGGGATGGGCGTGGGCAGGATGCCAGAGGCAAGGCCTTAGGAGTGTGTCATAAGATTTGGCCTCTCCTGCCTGTCAAGCTCTCTGGGGTAGCCAGTTGGTGTCCCCTGTGGGCCTAGCTGAGAACACTGAAAGTAGCTCAGCAACCCACAGGGCAGAACCTGTCCTGGCATGTTACAGGATTGCAAGGTAGCACAGGTGCATTCTCGAAGGTGTGAGGAGTCTGCCTCAGCCAGTCAGAACCGAAGCCAAAGCCACCGCTGTCTCTTGAACCCTGAGTTTTGCCACAGTGTTCTTCCCCGTGGGTCACGTGTGACATTGCCTATGTCTCCCTTCCAGTTGGTCAGTATCGGCTCCTCATACAACTATGGAAATGAAGATCAGGCCGAGTTTCTTTGTGTTGTCTCCAAGGAGCTGCACAACACTCCCTACGGCACAGCCAGTGAGCCCAGTGAGAAGGCCAAGGTGAGTGCTGAAGGGCCTGCTCCCCGCCCTCCTGCTAGGCACACTTTGAAAGTACTGCCTAATTGTATCTGGCTGTTCTCGCTAGGCTTACCGCTGCCAGTTCCCAGGGGGCTCAAGGTCACCTGCAAGGATGCAAGCAGCAAGCAGCTCTACTCCTGCCACCAGATGCTGGTCTGTGCTTCCTCAGTACACACTCAGAGCTGCTCCTGCCAGTGTCCTCCAGACCTGTGGTCGGGGCCCCATGTGTTTGGTCTGCTGCTGTGGGTTACTCTCTTAGGGGATTCTCTGTTCCCGGGAGACAGACTGATGTAGGAGAAGTGATAACCCCTAAGCCAGGGCAGGTTCCCAGCATTGGCAGCTGCCTCTGCCAGGTCACTGCTCCCTTAGGCGTTTGTAGTGTCTGAAGGAGAGTGTCCCATGGTCCTACTGTTTTAGTTTTTCTTTGTTTTTGAGACAGGGTTTCATTATATATTCGGGCTGTCTTAATTTCACTGTGTAGCTCAGGCTAGCCTCTAACTTGCAGCAGTCTTCCTGCCTCAGCCTCCTAAGTTCTGAGATTATAGTCATGTGCCACCAGACCCACTGGTCCTGCTTTGTGAGAGGCCAGGCACATTGTTCCCCAGGCAGGTGGTAGTAATACAGGTTTTGGCCTGCTTTGTTAGCTTTCTGATTAACCCCGTGGCCCGCCCGCATGTGATGGCGTTGGTGACATTTTTTCTGGGCGCATTCTTCTGCCTGAGGCTTCTGGGTAGACAGATGCACTGGACCCTCTGTGTTTGGGCTGCCAGAGACCTAGACGGTAGAGCTGTGCCGTGGTTAGAGAGCTCTGCAGCCAGCACTGGGTGATCCAGAGATCTACAGTGGGCCTTGGCCTGAGCCCCTGGCCCATTTGAGCTGGAAAGGTTGTTGCTGAGGATGTGAATGAAGCAGGAAGAGGCCAGACTTGGAGGTTGGAGGTCTTTTCTTCTTCTTTTTTTCCTTTTAGTGCTAGTGATTAAACCCAGGGCCTTACACATGTTGGGCAATTGGTTTGGAGTGGTCTGCCACTGAATTACATCCCCACCCAGCTGTGTGTGTAGGTGCAGGTGTGTGTGTGTGTGTGTGTGTGTGTGTGTTACTAGGAATTGAAGTTAGGGAGTGCTGAGCTACACCCCCAGTTCCTTTGTTATTTTAAGACAGTCTTACTTAGTTGGCCAGACTGGCCTCAAGCTTACCCTACTCCTGCCTCAGGTTCCTAAATAGCTAAGCTCGGAGGTGTGGGCTACCACACCCAGCTAGGTTGAATTATAACCGAGGACGTTGAATCAGGGACTCCATGTGGCCAACAGCCACCTGCCCAGGTCCCTGCAAACTTTTCTTGGCCTTCTTTGGGACAGGGGCTTGAGAATTGATGGGCAGAGGCACTCTGTAGGTGCCCATGCTGTGGCAGCATCTCGCTACCATGAAGTGGCATGTGTCTCTGGTAGACTGACGGTCTGACCTCAGCCTCCTGTGCTTACTGGCCCTTCTGCTACTGCCACCTTGAGGCCTAGGATGGCCTACAGTTGGGCAAGCCCCACAGTGCTCTGTAGCAGATAGTGCCAGGTCCCATCAGGTCTAGGAGCCAAGAGGTGCGTCTACCTCCATGAGAGACCCCGAGCCGAGTTGTGGGTACACATCACTCCCTGTCTTTGAACAGTGACAAGGCTCTTTTATAAATTGTTTTATTTTTAGCAGCTTTTTATTTCTGAGCTCACAGTTTTCATAACACAGCTCACCAGGGCCTGTTTCCTCCAATGGCTTGTCAGCTACAGAAGGGAGACATTCTGTGCTGCGAGGAAGCACCAGGCACGACCCCAAGTCCCTTTGCTGTTGGAAGTGTGGCCTTGTTTCTCTCTCCAAAAATATCTGGCTCGGAAGTGGGGCAGCCTTGCCAGCTTCTAAGTGGGGCAGAGGGAACTTACAGGGAACTGAGGCAGGGACTGGGATGTCTGGATGCCACGCAGAGTCAAGGGGCCAGATTCCCTGGAGGGCAGTGATTTGGGAATACACCGCACACGGGCTGGATGGAGCCGGGGTCACATTTCGGAAGGCAGCAAGTCATCTTGGGTCTGTGACTGAGGCCAATAGCTGCTCTGAGCGCTGGTGCCATCCTGGCACTGCCACGCAGCCTTTCCCCATTTCAAGCTGGGAGTGGCCCGTGTTGTGGTCAGTGTGAGGAGTTGGACCAAATGAGAGCAGAGGAAACTCTTCCCATGGGAATGTCTTTGCCTCTAACACAAGAGGCAAATACAGGATGGGGAACAGAACACTCAGGTTAAGAATTCCTTAGATGGCCTGGGTGTGGTGGCTTATGCCTGTAATTTCAGAACTTGGGAGATAGAGGCAGAGGCAGGAGAATCACCATGAGTTTGAAGCCAGTCTGGGCTACATAGTAAGGTAAGACCACTCCAAACTTCATAGTGAGACTGTCTCAAAAAAACCAAAAACAGGGCCGGGGAGTTAGCTCAGTGGTTCTGGCGCCTGTCTCGCAAGCGCAAGGACCCGGGTTCGATTCCCCGGTAACCACATAACAATACTGGGTGTGGAGACCCACACCCGCAGCAACCAGTACCACATACCACAGTGCCGGGCGTGGTGGCTCACGCCTGTAATCCCAGCACTCGGGAGGCAGAGGCAGGAGGATTGTGATGTGAGTTTGAGGCTGAGCTCAGGGCCAGCCTGAACCACAAAGCGAGACCCTGTCTCCAAAAACAAAAACAAAAACAAAAACAAAAAAAAACAAAAACAGGGCCGGGGATTTAGTTCAGTGGTTCCAACGCCTGCCTTGCAAGCGCAAGGTCCTGGGTTTGATCCCCCGGTTAACCATATACACTACTGGGGGTAGAGACTCACGCCCAGCAGCAATCAGTACCACATACGACAGTGCCGGGCATGGTGGCTCACGCCTGTAATCCCAGCACTCAGGAGGCAGAGACAGGAGGATTGCTGTGGTGTGAGTTTGAGGCTGAGCTCAGGGCCAGCCTGAACTACAAAGCGAGACCCTGTCTCAAAAAAAAAAAAAAAAGCACCAAAAACAAACAAAAGAAATTCCTTAGATGGCTGGGAATGTAGCTCAGTGGTGCTGCACCTTCCTGGCAAGTCCAGAGTCCTAAGTTTGATCCCCAGTACTGAAAAGAAAAAAAAGCATTCCTCGGGGGACTCAGACCCACCCAGAGTAGTTAGTCTTCGGTCAGCCTTTGTCACGGAGGAGTGCAGCTGCAGGAGGTGCCTGGTGCAGAAGCCAGAGGAACCTCACTGAGGAGTCCCTGTGCACGGAGCTCCACCCGCAGGACAGCTCAGTCTCCGGCTCCAGCGTGTTTCTGGGCTCCATCATACAGAACGATTGACTGGTAGATTGCTGAGTCAGTGCCCATGTGGCCGATCAGTCTCAGCTCCTCGCTCCATCAGACAACAGTGCAGTCCCTGGGTACTGGCAGACAGAGGCCCTCTCGTTAGGCAGGCTGTTGAGGAGCCGAGGCGCCCACCAAGCCTTTGGGACAGGTGCTGCTGCAAGGAGTGGCCTTTGGGAAGCAACTGAGCCTTTGTTTTCCTTTGTGGGTGACCTGGTAGATGACCCTCCCATCTGCCCAGCTCACCCTCGGCTGATAGCCATGTCTTCTTCTCCCTTGCTACACGCTGCCCGCCGTGCCAGAGTGACGACGAGGAGACGGGGCCTCAAGGCAGTGATTCAGATTAAGTTTAATGTCATGGTGAGCTCTGTAGATTGACCTGGCACTGTAGTCTCCTTGACCCCATGATCCTAGTTGACCCTTGCCCCCCGCCCATCTGCCATGTACCTGTCCCCTGCCTATAGCTGACAGAACCTCTGATAGATGTGCTGTAGATCTCAGTAGATTTGCTTGTGGGGAGCTGGGTTGTCTTTTGGACACTGACAATGGGCCTGCCAGTGTCTCCTCCAGTGACTTTACAGGCAGGAGGATTAGGGCCTGGGAGAACTTTGTGTCAAGCCAGGCGTGAATATTTACAGCGTGGACATGGGAGCACTTGGGCCAGGCGGCAGTGCCTCCTCTGGCCTCCCAGCCTCTGTTGGGCAGGCAGCCTTCCTCTTTCTCATCAGGCCTGTCTTGGCCTGTGACTGCTATCATGTTCCAGGGCAATGACCACGTCTGACTGAGCCTGACTGCCCTCAGCCCTCCTTGTTTCAGCCTTTTCTCACCTGTGTCTTATAGGCCAGACCTGTGCTGAAACTGGCTGCATTGTCACTTTAGTAGGGATCACTTGGAGAGGGAAGGGCAGGGAGCACACTGGGAGTCAGGCCGGCCTAGGGAAGTCCCACCTCCTGTATCTGTTCTGTAGGTTGGGAGCCCTCACCATTCACTGGGAGCAGTGTGGCACCTGGCCAGCCAATATCTCAGAGGCCAAAGGCCCAGCAAGGGATGTCCTAGGGAGAGTTGCCCGCTGTAGCCTGAGAGCCAGGGCCTGTGTGTGCAGCCCCAGGCTAAGAATCCTTTCTGTTAATGATTATATAAAGGCCTCACTCTAGCCTTAGTTTTGCCTCTTGAGCCTCAAAGCCTAAAATATTTTATTATCTGGCCCTTTTAAGAAAAAATATAAAAGGATACATTAAATATATTCCAATAATATTAATGTAATACATGCAAAAGAAATTTTTTTTTTTAAGATGGGGTCTTGCCCAGGATTTAGCTTACTGATGCTGTGCCTGCCTCACAAGCACAAGGTCTTCATTTTGATCTTTAGTACGAAGAAAAACAAAACAAAGATGGGGTCTCCCTGTGCTATTCAAGAAGGAGCTGAATTTGTGGGCTCAGGTGATCCTCATGCCTCAGCCACCTAAGAAACTGGAGCTAGCTGGGAGTTTGGCTCAGTGGTTCTGGTGCTGCCTTGCAAGCACAAGGTCCCGAGTTCGATTTCCAGTACAAAAGAAGAAGCTAGATCTACAGGAAAGTGCCAGTACACCCCAACTAAAAACATTATCCTTCAACGGTCATAGTAGTGCATGTTTGCAATCCTACTACTCTGGGAGACTGAGACCGAAAGATCACCAGTTTGTGCCCATCCTGGGCAATTTAGTAATTTAAAACAGACCTTATCAAAATTTAAAAAAAAAAAAAAAATAAGCTGTGGATGTAACACTGTGTGACAGTATCAGGTTCAAACCCTAGTACTGGAGAAAACATGGAACATACACTGGGAGTTTTTTTCTTTCTGCCCTTTTTCACTCCAAGTCTCCAAAATGAGGTATTTGGTTTCTTTTATGGCTCTTGGGAACTTCCCATTGAGGGACCCAGCAGCCATGAGGGCAGCAGTCTCTTAGCTGTGACCTGCTCTGAGGGAGAAGTGGGTCAGGTGCTGGCTCAGGGCATTGTGGGGTCCGTGGACTGCACAGGGTATCCACAGGATTCCTGGACTGAAGGAACATGGCAGGGGTACTTGTGACCCCTGGGGCAGTTCGAGTAACTGGTCCTGCCTGTTGGGCTACACTGATCCCAGCTTCCTGGTGTCCTGGCTAATCTTTGTCACTGGTCTAGGGCCTCTCTAGAAGGTCGTCACAGGCATGGGTGTCTGTTCAGGGCAGTGCTGGTACAGGCCCGAGAAGTTGTCAGGGTCACCCCCCCGATCCCAGTGCTCTGACTGGGATGGCAGCTGGGGCTGGTTGCCTCAGCAGGTGGGTAGGCCGTCCTGCGTCACCACCGGATGTGCTGGTAAGGTCAGGAACCACGCTCGAGTGCTTGCCTTCATGAGGCTGGAAGAGGGATGCACTGCTTCCTGCTCTGGGAAGTGCCTCAGAGCACTTGAGCCAGTGGTGCTATGGGCAGTGGGAGCAGCCTGGAGACAAGGGGAGGGTTTAGGGTACCTGAACATGTGGGAACTCCTCAGCAGGAGTTGGCCTTCTTTGAGTCCTCAGCACAAGGTCCGGGGAGGCCTCACTTCCACTGCTACAGGGGCTTGGATAGATGTGCTCATGGGAACCATTGCTGGACTCTTCCGGTGAGGCAGCTCTGAAGCATCCTGCCGTGGCACTGTACTCCTGTAGACCAATTTTTTGGATTTGGCTTTGCGATATTTTTCATGAATAGCTCCAGGAACTTCCAGCTACCTTGGTGGCTGCATGGCTGGCTGTACTTGTCAGCAGGGGAGGCAGAGCCAGGTACTCTGTAGTCAGGCTTCAAGCGGAAGCAGTTCTGTGCGGCTGCAGAGTCTGACGTGAAGGATGTGCCCCAGGTGCCCACACCTAGGAAGGTTTCGTAAGGTCGGGTAGATGTCTTAGTTGGCCCCAGGGTACAAGGAGGGGGTGGATAGACCTACTGCTTCTTGGAAGGTAGTAGGACCTGGGGCTGGTCTGACTGAACAGGGATGATAGAGAAGGTCCAGTGCTCCATCCAGCAGAGGTGCTGGTGTGGCACCAGAGACCCACGTGCCCACAGCTGGGACCCTGCCCTGCAGTATTGAGGTACCTCAGGGCCCTGAGCACCGCTCCTCTCGTCACTTGCAGGTCTGTGGGCTCTCCTCTCTGGGACAGCACTCCGCCAGGCCAGGACTCTAAATTCCCTGCATTTGTTATTTTTCAGATTTTACAAGAACGGGGTTCAAGGATGTGAGGATAATCTTGACAGCTGAAGAAATGATTTACATTTTCCCAAGATACAGTGAACCGCCATGTCCAGGAAGCGTGGCTGTGAGAAGAAACCTGCTTTTGATCATTTCTCTAGAGATCTGGGTGTGGATCCTTTTTTGCCTTGGAGGTGGGTGGTGAGAGACGGCCCAGCTGTCAGGCAAGCCATGCCTGTGGGGTGGAGGCGGGGGGCTGGGTGGGCTGTCTCTGGGGGCCTGCTCTGTTCTTTCCAAGTGTCACGTGGGACTGAGGCAGGATGTTCCTGACCAGCCATGCAATCCTGAAGGTTATTTCAAGGGCAGGGCTCTTGGTGCTACATACACAGTCTACGATAAGTGACCCAGGCCTCAGTGGGAAGAAGGAGCCACAGCTGTACTGATGATCCAGCGCACTTTGGCCGGGGGTCAGCCTCGGTGCCTGAGCACCAGTCTCTCATCTTCAGGTCAGGGAGGCTACTCTGCCTCCAGTGTGATTAATTCGCAGTTCCTTTTGACCTTGGCTAAGGCTTCCAACAGAGGTAGCCTCTGCATTGCTACCACTTCCCGGGCACCTGCTCTGAGGCCAGGCCACCTTCCAGGCCAAGCTCTCCTGACTTCTTTGACTGGACAGTCAACGCTTGTCAATTTGTATTTTCCAGGCAAGAGAAGTTTGTAACCCTTTTTTAAGCGTGGATAGACTACCTAATGTTTATATTCTTCAGAAATGCCTAAAAGTGTTGCTAGGTTTTGGCTTGATCTGTTAATCCAGTTAATGGGAAGTGTAAGTTTGCCTTGTCCGTCCCACTTTGGGGCTCATGGGGGAGCTGGTGCCCACCAGTGCCTTTGTTGTGCCCGGGATGGAAGCTGGGAAGAAGCCCATGCACCTGGCTTCTGGAGCCGACACTCTGGGTCATATTGAAACTCGGGATGTTTACAGTGCATCACATGTCTGTCTCGCTCCTTTTTTCTTTCTTTCCTCCTCTTCTTTCTCCTCTTCTTCCTCTCTCTCTCTCACACACACACACACACTCTCTCACACTTTCTGTCTCTCTCACTGGCTCTCATTTCCTATATAACTATGCAGTTCTTCTCTGATGTTTCTGGTGTATTTGAAACGCTACGTGACCTGCACGGCTCCACCTACCTGGCATGACTTGGAGCCTACTGCCTGCCTACTTTGAAACAGACCTTTCTCAGCTGGTTGTGGAGACATGTCTGCCTGGGGATATGGCCCAAACAAGCAAGCTCTGCTTTTGACTTCTGGTTTCCTGAGGGAGCTGTCAAACTGACGACGGGGGCTGCTCCTCTGCGGCCTCAAATCTCTGACACAGGCTCGTTTCAAATGCTCCTGGAGACCTCTTGCCTAGTCCTTCTTTCTCCTTTGCCAGTAACCTAATTAACCAAGTTTTCCAGCATCTAGGACTTACCTCTTTCTTTCATAAAGCCTCGTGTATGTTGTTAAATGTTTGGCTTAAGGCATTCATGAAAACGTTTCTACAGGGTGGGTGTAGCCATGGCTGATCCTGCCCTCCCAGCAGAGCCTCAGTTAGAGGTGGCCTCACTGTTGGTTATGGGGACATACTCTGGGGAGCTGCCAGGCACTTAGCATCATTTGATTTATGACCTTGACATATTATAGGTAGGCTTGGTTTTTTTTAATTTAAAAATATTGACTTATTCACAAAAATTTATTCTGAGGGGATATTTATACTTTTATACTTTTTTAGGTATCCGTATTTTATCAGCTTACTGTTTAATGTCTAAGTTTCCCCTGATACTAGCAAATAAAACTGTGTATTTATGAATGAGCCCAGCAGCTGTTAGTGTCTTAAAATGCATGGAGAAGCCACAGCTGGAACCATCGTCCAGCTGCTCAAGCCAGGTTCCCCCTGCAGGTCCTGGTTCTGGCTTCTAGTCAAAGAAGTCCCTGTTCCTAGCATACGCTGAAACTTCAACTCTCTTTGGTTGTCTGCTGCTGCCGTCAGCTCTATTTCCAGGCACATGACCAGCCCAGCCAGGGCCTTGGCATGGACTGTCCTACCTGTCCAGTGTGAGGTGTGGGGTTGGGGCTACGTGTATGGGGACAGGGCCTGGGCTTTTGGGTGTCCTGAATGCAGCCTGGATCACAAGGAGATTTTGATTCTGCCCTAAGAGGCTTTCTCATGGCAGCTGGGACCTGTATGTGCCCTCTGGCCCCTCAGCCAGCCACGGCTCTGTGTGCTCAGGGGCCTCCACATGGTAGTGTCCCTGGTCAGAGCCCAGAGCATGTCCCATCAGAGCTGAAGGCTATAAAGGAAACAGGCCAGAATCCTTAGCAGAAAAGGCATCCTGCATTCCTTGGGCATAGCTGCCTGCCATGGTGTGTCTGGAGAGGGCCAAGGGACACCAGCTTTGGCCCCTTTAGAAATCCAGCAGAGCCAGGCGTGGTGGCACACACTTGTAATCCCGGCGCTCAGAAGGCTGAAGCGGGAGGGTTGCTGTGAGTTCGAGGCTGGCCTAGGCTACATGGTGAGCTCAAGGCCAGCCTGAGCTGCAAAGCAAGATCCTGTCTCAAAAAATAAGTTTAGTGGAGAGGCAGAGTTAGATGTGTGGAGCCCCAGTAGCTGGCCTTCTAGTTCATGCTTGGAGCCTTTCAAAACTGGGGGCAAGAATCACACCTCTGGTTGGCTGGTGCCCTTGAGACTGCCATGTAGGATCCGGCATTGGGGGCTCCCCTTTAGTTTTCCCCTTCCCCACCTCCTACCTGCCCACCTTTGGAGCACCTGCATCACAAGTGGCAATGTCTGCCAGGGTCATTTTTCCCCCACATAAGACTCTTACCTGAGTCTTGAGGCCAGCAGATACCCAGCCCAGCCATTTTTCTTCCTGTGACTTCATAGGCTGACTGTGGTGCCTGTGCGGTTCTGGTATGCATGCATGGTGTGTGCTTGTGTGTGTGTGTGTTCGTGGATGCGGGGCAACACCCATGTGTGGCTGTCCTGGCGTCACTCCCCCCCCCACCTCCCCGAGGCTGGTTGGCGTGGCCTTCTGTAGTGGTCCTTGCTGGAGGGAGACTCCAGCCCTGGCCCTCTGATCTGTGCCAGCACCTCCCTTCAGAGTCCTTTCCAGGGACTCTGCTGGAAGAACAGTATTCTTCCTAACGTGGGAAGCCCTGTTGGCAGATTGCTGGTAACTGCCTGGCAGATGTGTCGAGTTATATTTGAGTTGTGCCCTGATGCCGAGGTGTGGAAGGAAGCCTGTGGCAACCTGGGTGTTTCTTTTCTACATCCTTCTCACACTACCGAGCTTAGTACAAGCTGTGAATTGCATGGAATAAACCTGTTTTCCTTTTCAATCTTGGTTCTGTGGTGAGTTTTTCCTGCCAACAGCTGCTTGTGGAGTCTCCTCCCTGCGTCAGCCAGCAGGTCACGGGTCCCAGTGGGCTGTGTGATTCTGCCTTCTCTAACCTTCTCCAGTCTACCTGGTCAGGGCTCCACACCCGGCCAACAGCTGTGCCTGGTCATCTGGGCCTGTCTCCTGGCCCCCACAGCCCTCCCTGCCCTGTGTCTGGGCCCTGGCACACTTGACCCCCATCAGACAGATGAGGAAGCCCTCTGACGAGATACCTGCCCAGTCTGGAGCAGGAGCTCAGCAAATGGCCCATCCACAGAGGTCACTGAGCGCCTGGTGGCCAAGTGAAGCCTGGAGATTTCTAAAGTTTTGCCTACACTGTGTCCCTGGGCCAGACCCTGCAGGTGCTTGCTAAGTGGTCCCATTTCATAGGTGACAGTGTCTGCTTCTCAGCCCTAAGCAGGCAGGCAGTGCCTGGGTGTGTACACCCATGTGCACATGTGAATGGACATGGTTGTGGACACATGTACTAGTCTGGCCCTCCTAGCACTTCAGACTCGTGAGTGGGGAGGTTGGAGCTAAGGAATAGGGTGATAAAAACGAGCCCTGAGATCAAGGGGAGAACAGGAGCCTGGCCTGGTCCTGGCAGGGACTGCACAGTGGAGTGGAGGGTCAGAAAGCAGCCTGGACATGCCCCAGGGTGACCTGGCATTGTTCAGAGAAGTCAAGGGGATTCTGGAAGGAGACCCGGGAGTGGACGCCATGGTTCCCCAGCACACCGCTCCCTCCCCTGAACACCCTCCTCTCCCCCACCACATGCGTGGCTGCTGCAGTGGTCCTAGCTGGCTGTAACCAACTTTCTGCCTGTGTCTGTCCCTGTCCACAGACATGCCCAGGACAGCCATTAGCAGAGGGTCAAGGTTGGAAGATTGAGGCAACAGGTGGCATCAGGGTAGTATGAGGAGGTCTGACGCAGTGTCATAGGACCTGGTAACATTCTAGCCTGGGTGTGCCTCCAGTGTCCCATCCCACCAGGAACTAAGTCTAAATCTTCCCGCATGTCACAACTCCCACCCCTCATACCCCTCAAGGATTTTGACCTGGACAGTTGGCACTGATTTTATTGGAAGTGAACATAAATAAAAATACTTAGGCATTTGAGATAGCAGAGGAAGGAGAGCTATTTACACATGTATACCAGCGTCGCCATATCGCCCAGTGATGTGGTCTTAGAGGATAGCAGGGCCAGCAGAACCACATAGACAGCCAGGCAGGGTGCTAGACTTCCCCTGATGGTCTCAGGGCTCTGACTAGTGACTACCTGTCCTGCCGGATGAACCTCAGCTCAGGGATGATCCTGTGGATCCAGTCATGGTGTGAAGTGACCCGGATGTAGACACCAGGGCGGTTCCGGCGGGCACAGCCCTCACCCCAGCTGATGACGCCAGCTTGGACCCATGCCTGGTTCACTAGACACACCAGAGGTCCCCCGGAGTCACCCTGTAGGGGAAGCAGAGGCCTTGAGAGCCCACCCCATACTGCCATTCCCTGGGCACCGGGCACCGGCTCCAGCCCCTTAGCCTCTCTTTCCCTCTTTTCCTTACTAGGGTGCACGAGGTTCCTTGCTTATCCACCGGTATGGGGGAGAAGGTGTTTGCAAATGCAGCTTCCCCAGCCCCAACCCAAGGACCAGATCCTGTGGTGGGGTCCAAAGCTGCTCTTCCCCAGTTAGCTTCCTGGTGGACAGAACGCAGCGTCCCATCATGCCCTGGGCCTGGAGTTCAGGCAGGGTCACGCCCCCCTCGCACTCTACCTTGCAGGCATCCTTCTTGCCCTCAGCAAAGCCTGCACAGAGCATGTCGTCCTTGATGGCTATAGGCTGGAAGCCGGATTCTGTATCTGTGCTGTACAGCAGGTTGCACTTGGGTGTGTCAATGATGGGCACAGCTAGTTTCTGCAGGATCCGCGGGTTGGGCAGGCGGTCTAGGGGTGGCAGGCCAGTGGGCAGTCTTCAGCAGTGATGTGGCCCTCCGTTCTCAGAACCACAATGCAGTCTGTCCCTGCCTATTGTGCTTAGACTTCTCATGGGGCTCCGTTCCTCCTTCCTTCCCTCTGAGCCCCAAACTGGATGTTTGCTCTCCACCTCTCTGTGGCCCTACACCCTACACACTAGGGCAGCTGTCCTGTCTCATCCCCGCCCGAAAAGACTTAGTTCAGTTTCCCCAGTCTCCTCTGGTCCGTGTCCAGTCCACCCTCCTTTCCTCCTGGCCCTGCTCTCTTACCTTGCTCACTAGGGCTGCCCCAGCCAGTCACCCAGCAGTTCATGCCTGTCTCAAAAGTGACTGAGAGGTCAGGTAGGCACACGGGGAGGATGTACTTGGTGAAGGTCACTGGTGCCTCCAGCTCCACCAGGGCCACGTCTGCGCTGGAGGCCATGCCCTGGTACAGGGGATTACTCTCCACTCGTCTCACGCGGGCGTAGATGGCATGAGGCCCTGGCTGCAGCAGCTGCCTTGCCCCCAGCAGCACCCGGTAGAGGGAAGTTTCAGAGGTGCTGTAGGGAGACACAGAGGCCTAGTACGGGCTGCCCCCTCTTGTGGAAAAGGGGATGAGGGCAGGGAGGCTGTGTGCCTCTGGCACACCACATTTCCTGATGCTTCTTTGCATGTTGTGTTCAAAAATATCATCTTCAGGGGGCATTCTTCAAGGTCAGGGTGTGGAAGCTGTGGTGAGATCGCTCACCTCTACTCCTCAACTCTGCTTGAGGCTACCGGGTGACCTTGGACAAGTCACCTGACAAGTCTGTAACTCAATTTCCTTGTCTGTAAGGAGCGGACAATAGCCCTACCAGAAATGCCTGCTTTTGAGAGCTGAAGGAGATAACCACCCATGGGGCCCAGCCCAGGTCTGGAGCCTGAGGCAGCCACCCACTCTGATGGGGTGGGCGTGAGATGTGGGTTTTTCAGAGAATCACAGGACTGCTGTGAGGTGAGAGGGGCGGGGACCCCAGAGGTCAGGTGTTCATAACAGTGGTCAGGACTGGGGGCCTGGGCACTTTCTTGGGGATTATGAGAGGACTTTGAGGGAGGAGGAGGAGATGTTCTGATCCAGTCCTTATCTGATACCAGAGTATCAGGGAGGAGGGAGGCTGAAGGGAGGGCCAGAGTGTGAGGGGAGCCTGCCGTGTGTGAGGGGCCTAGGTGTGGGACGGTGCCTCAGTGGCAAATCGGATGTTGTGAGCTGGGGCTAAGGCAACAATTGCAGTTGCAAGTTTAGTTCTGGGCTTGGGCCTAGAGGAATCCTGAGGCTGGGAAAGCAAGTGCTGTTTCAAGCTGCGAGGGGACACGGGAAGTGCTTTGCAGACATTTGGGTGCTGTCCATGGTGCTAAACCAATGGCACCAGGCTCGGTCTTAGCTCTGCCAGATGAGGCAGTGACAGGAGGGATGCACGGACCCCCGGGGCCGCGTTCACTCACTTGGAGAAGCAGTGTGCCGCAGTGAGGACCCACTGCTCTGTGATGAGGCTGCCCCCGCAGAAGTGGCTTCCGTTGCGCTGGATGCTGACCTGCCAGGGCCATTCGCCCTCCATGGCGTCCTGCCCGCCCACCATCCGGTTCAGCATCCTCCGGTGCCCGCAGACTGGAGACAAAAGGGTGGAATTTCTGAGGGCTAACTCCATGGCTTTGATTCCAGTCCCAGTCCTGTTTTCCAGCTTCCACTTTTTACCTGATTCCTGGTTTTCTTGCCCCCTGACCTGCTCAGGAACCTCAGAAGTCAGACCCCAACCCCATCCCTAACCCATGAGCCTGTCCCTCACTGGGGGAGAGTGCCGTAGGACCTACCTCTCCAGCTCCTAAGGACTGAGGCAGCAAATAGAAAGGCCTGTCCCTGGGCCTGACACTTAGGTCCTAGAAGCACAGCTGACGTGTTTGCCCTCTGCAGAATATCCCTGAGAGACAGTTCTCCTGAAGGCAGGCAGTGTGACTGGGGTTCCCCAGTGTCCGGCATCTCCCTTCAGGCCTTATGCCTTGTGTGTGGCTATGTCACAGCTCAGTCCTACTCACTTACCTACTGGTGCCTTGGCTGCCTGAGTCCCTGGAAATGAAGAAAAGGGTCATCAGACTACTTTGCCAGAGCCAATGTCCATGTCACCCTTCGCCCACCTGCCTGATCACCACCTTGGTCTCCCTCGCCCTCTCCCTGCCTCTGAACATTCAGGACAGACAATCATCGAAGCATCTGGCAGGAGAGGCCAAGAACCCTGTTTCCCTCAGGACTGGCTGCAGAGCTTATCTGCAGAAGGACAAAAGGCCACATGTAGAGCTGACCAGGAATGGCTAATGCAGACCCTGTGGCTTGGTAACTCTGCTTGAGCAAGGTGACTCCCTCGTCCATGAAGGGTTCCAGCCTCTCCATCCTTGTCTGGAACTACTTCCCAGGGCGGTGGTTAGACCAATAGCGCATGCACCATGGGGTCTGCTTTCTCTACACCAGCATCCTGTTGGTGAGTCTAAAGTCCTAAATCTACAGCCAATGGAAGCCCTCGAGAAGCCACCATGAGCCAGTATCCCAGGACTCCACATTGCCCAGAGCTGAACCGTCTCAGGCCAAGATCCCTTGCTGTTTTCAAAGCTGCTTCTCAGCTTTTAACGAAGCCCTAGAAGCTCCACCCCAGGCTTGGAGTCCAGCCGGGGGGTCCCCTCAGGAGAGACCTTCCTGCCCCACCCTGTCACCTCTTCCCTGTGATGGAGAGGATGGCCAGGTCTCCCTACGACCCAGAGTGTAGGGCCGGAAAAGGGTGCTGATGGGCTGGGAACAGGAAGTGGCCTCAGTGAGCCATGCATGGCCGAGGGTGCCTAAGGATCCTGGAGGTGTCAGGGGACTTCATTCTTCCTGTTCAGCTCCTGGTCTCTAGTCCTGAGTGCCACAGGAGACAGGACCCTGCCTCCACAGCGCTAGGCTTAGGTGGCAAGGTACCAGGAGGAGCCTTCTTAGGCTCAGGAAGCCTGGCTGCTTCTCAAAGGAGGAATGTCAAGCCGACTGGGGGGTCAAATGTGGTGCTAGTCAAGTGGGCAGCCGGAAGCAGATTACTTGTGTTTGTAGTGTGCCCTTTTAAACAAACACCCTGAGAGGATCATTCTGGCATTTGATAATTTGCAGCACCTGACCCTCTGCCCTTCCTGAGCGCTCTGCTTGCCAATACTACTCCCAGCCCATCCAACCTTTGTCCTTATTGATTCTAATACCCTTTAAGCCTCTTTCTCTCCCTCCTCTTGGTTTTCTTTGCCTCGACTTCCTGCAGCAGCCTCTCCCCATTATCCATGTCCATCTTCCCCACTACAGCTCTGCTGCATGTCACTTAGGCTGGACTTCCGGCCTCTCCTGGTTCCAACTGAGACCAAAAGCTTCACCAAAGTCCTGCCTTCTGCAGGAAGCCCTTCCTGCTTGCACCGTCCGTCTTGGAAGGCTCAGTACCTCCCTTGAGCTCTTTGTCCTCCACAGGGTATCACATCTCCCCCCCGCCCCGGGCTCAGTCCCAGGAGTCCTGGGAAAGCAGAGCCTATGTTTGCAGTCCTGAGCTCAGGGAATGTGTGAAGGAACAGAATGCTGTGGTGGACTGAGCAGGAGAGGGGTGGGCATCCTGCTGGGGTGTCAGACCCCCATCCTGGCCACCCCTGGAGTCCCTGTAGCTGGGAGAGACTGCTGGAGTGCAAGGCTGGCAAGGGCTGGCAAGGACAACATCTGCGATGGAGCCAAATGCAAGGGCAGTCCCTGCTCTGCCACTGACCTCGATTGGAACTGCTGGATCAAATGGGTGTTATGCCTTGTGCAAATGGGCTGAAAGGCTGTCATCTGCCACGGCGGCGGCCTGTCTTAGGAAGCCGGTTGGTGAGACTGGGGAGGCTGAGCTCTCCCCACAGAGGGCCTAAGGGAGGACCTCCCTGGCCAACTTGAAGCTGGAGTAAGCTGGCCCAGCCCTGGCAGGTGAGCTGAGGACAAGGAAGTGTGGCTGCTGGGCGGGCCTGGCTAGCCCAGGAATGTGGGAGAGTTTCCCTGGAAGAGAGGGGCCCACCTTGTGGGAAGGGCCTGGCAGGTGAGGTCCTGGCTGGACCCTGTTGACCCTGGCCGGGGATGGCCGTGCGTTCTCTGCTCATCTGTGCGCAGGGGTGTGGGCTCTGCAGCTTACATCCCCTCTTGTGCTAAGCTCTTCTCTGAGGCCCACCCTGCCTCCAAGCAGCCTAGGCTTAGGTGGCAGGCCCTGCTCAGCCCCACTTCTGGATGAGCTGTGATGGCCCAGACACTTGGAGCCAGCAGGCCGAGTTCCAGTCCTGCACACATGGAAATCTTCACCTGGTGAGTGGGGGACTTCAAGCCCAGAGCCAGGTACATTGTGGGTGCCTGGGAACATGGACAGGGCCCTCCCGGGGTGCTGCTGTAGGGTCCGCTCTGGCCTAAGCCTGCCTCAGGACCGCCAGGTGAAACATTTGGAGCATGCCTGCCTACCCTGGGCCCCACCCCCGGGCAGGAAATGGTGGCCCAGCTGGCAGGGAGAGGAGACCCTCCATGGAGGCCAGGGACTTGGACTCACCAGGCCTCAGCAGTAGGAAGAGCAGGAGCGGCAGGAGGGGTGTAGGGGCCGGGTGTCGCCGCATGTCCTCAGGCTGGCAGAGCTGGGCCAGGGTCAGTGGTGATGGAGGGAGCGCCTGGCACTGGCGCCTGGCACTACGCTCCATGAAGTGGGGTTTTATTCTGGAGCTGAGTGTTGGCTGGGCTATGCCACCCAACCTGTTGGCCTGCTCCACCCAGTCCTGCTGCAGCAGGAAGAAGGCTGTCTGAACCCCAGCTCTGTGACCTGGTCCTGACCCCCACAGGCCGGAACCCTCACCCCAACATAGCTGCCAGGACCTTGTGGCCTCAGATTGCCCATCATGAGCTGATCACAGAGTACCCCAGCAGGTCCAGGTCCCCCTCAGCTGACCACAGGCCCCACTGCGCTGGCCAGGTCCATGCAGGAGACACTGCCTACTTCCTTTATTCATTTGTTCCTGAGCATATATTGAAAACCTACTTATGTGTGGCTTCTGGGACCTAGTTAGTTAGAATTTGTACTCTGGCCCAGGGATTTAGCTCAGTGGTTCTGACACCTGCCTTGCAAGTACAAGGTCCTGAGTTCCATGACCAATACCAAAAAAAAAAAACCCCAATAAACAAAAAACTTGCACTCTGATAGGAGGGAAAACACTAAGGGTCAGTGATAAGGGGACTAGGGACCTGGGCTGACCCTTTCCCCCGCTTCCCCCAAAGAGTGAATCCAGCAGCTCCTACCCATTGTGAATCCTGGGGATCCGCCCCAAATGCCAGCCTCTGCCTGGCTGCAACTACTGTGGGCTGGGTGGGCGGGACAGAAGCTGGTTCCCGGAAGGTGACTGATGACCAGCCCAGTGGAGGTCCTGTCTCTGCCTGGGAACACCCTGGGCTCTGGGACATGCGGCCCTTTACAAAGAGGGGGAAGGTATTTGGAGCGCGAGGCTGACGTCAAGAGCTGGAGTTAGGGCTTGCGTGGCTGCTCCCACAAGCTGCAGCCTGGGGTGGCAGACAGCAGGCCTAACTGCAGGCTCCCTCAGTTTCCCTACTGGCCTTGGCCTCTCGCACTGGGTCAGCGCAGTCTTGACCCTTCCAGCCACTGGCTCCTGTGCCCTCTGCCCCAGGGTTTCCCTGCACTGGAGTCCACATCACTATACTTCCTGGGTGCTGGCCTGCCTTCACTTTTAGTCTGCCCATTCCTGCCCTGTCTGGTGGCACAGAGGCTGGGCTGCCCCTGATGGCAGGTGGGAGGATTCCACACTCATTCATTCATTCAACGATTATTTGGGGGGGGCACACTGATTGGTGCTCGGCACTTGTAAGTATGGGGGTTTGAGAGCTTAACAGAAGATTCCCAGGGCCAAGGAGTCACTTAAGAGGAAAGAGGATCTAACTATACACTGTGGAAAGTCTTTCAAAACATGCAGGTGGGTGCCACCGAACCATCAGCTCGCCTGATCTCAGGCAGGTACAGCTGCTCCGCTCCAAGTTTAAGGACTTCATCGTGGGTCTGTCTGAGGTGTCCCTGTGCTCCTTCCTGATTTGTTTGTTTGTGTGTTTTAAGGTTTGTTTGTGTGTTTTAAAATACATGCAAGACAAGGCCTTGCTATGTAGTTTAGACTGGTCTTGATCTTACTATGTAGCCCAGGCTGGTCTTGAACACTTGGTGATCCTTCTGCCTCAGCTTCCTGAGTGCTGGGATTAAAGCCAAGCACCATTATACCCAGCCTCTTTTTTTACCCTTTTAAGATTTCCTCAAAAACAAGCAAGCAATTGGAGGTAAGGTTTCCGGGGAAAAGTGGACTTCCTAGCAGCCTCAGAGCCAAGGTCTCCAGCAATCTTCACCACTGCCCCAGGGCTGGTCCCTGCTGACCTGAGGCAGCAGAGGGGTGACCGGGAGGATCTCGTGGAGCAGGAAGCTGGACTTTCCTCCTACCACCTAGCAAGCCAATAAAGGGGGGTCTGGAAGGGTTCCAGCCACATCTCACGTAAAAATTACTAGAACTGGACATGTACCAACTCTGTGCTTGTCTCGGGTTGACAGAGTGTTTTCTAAGGTTACAAGTCACCATAGACATCACAAAGGAAAAAAAAAGAGCTAAACTGGGCATAATGGCCCACTCTTTTAGTCATAGGACTTGCGAAGCTGAGTCAGGAGATCTCCACAAATGTAAGACCAGCGTGGGATACACGCCGAACTACATAGTGAGACCATCTCAAAAAAACAAAAGCTGTGTAATGGAAGTTTAAAAAAAATACAAATAACATTGGAATCAAGAGAAAAGACAATAGGAGCCGGGTGTGGTGGCTCACACCTGTAATCCCAGCACTCAGGAGGCAGAGGCAGGAGGATCGCTGTGAGTTTGAGGCTAGACTGGGCTACATAGTGAGCTCAGGGCCAGCCTGTATTACAAAAGCAAGACCCTGTTTTAAAAAAACTGAGAGAGAGAGAGAGAGAGAGAAGGCAATAGGAAAAGTACATACAAGAAATGTGGCCAAATACTGATACCATTATTGTCAAAAATGCTCAAGAAATTGGTCAGAAAGCTGAGCATAGTGGCCCATATCTCTCATCTCAGATAGTCCGGAGACTGAGGCAAGAAGATTCCAAATTTGAGGCCAGCCTGGGCAATTTAATAACTTGTTAAGACTCTGTCTCAAAATAAAAAGAAGTTTGGGCCAGAGATGTAGTTCAGTGGTGTCGTACCTGCCCAGCCACTTGTAAAGTCCTGAGTTCAATCCCTAGTACCAAAATATTAAATAAATAAATGGGGATGTAGCTTAGTGTGAAGACTCTGAGTTTAATCCCCCGTACTGAGGACAGAGGAGGAGGTGGTGGGAAAAGGAGGGGGAGAAAATGAAGAGGAGGGAGGAAAGCAAGAAAAGAAATTGGTCAGAAAAATACTGGACCTTAGTGATAAAATGGGGGAAAGACACAGACAAGTCACTAGAGAGGAAACTAATTTGGCTAATAGTCTTGCTGAGAAATGTTGAGCCTGAGTAATTAAATAGATGCAAATTAAAGCCCCAGCAAGGTGATACCAGTTTTCCCATCTGAGTTAATGCAGTGCTGGAGGGATGTTATTAGTCAGGGCCACTTGGAAGTGGGTCAGCAGGTGGGCATGGGAACTGGCCCTGGTCTGTGTGTCCCCTGCAGCAAAGAGTTATTCCCTGTGAAGCAATGACTTTGTCACTGGATGTCTATTTAATTCTAATTACAGAAAAAAACATTTTGACCAAAAGTGTTAATGGCCAGTTTATTTATATTTGCAAAAACGAAAAACTTGCAGAATGGTGGTAAATATAGTCCAAATGGGATTTATAAAAATTGCATTTTTAGCTGTATGTGGTGGGGGATTCCTTGAATTCCAAATACTGATACCATTATTATCTAAAGTGCTAAAGAAGTTGGTCAGAAAGCTGGACATAGGGGCACATGCCTCTAATTCCAGCTAGTCAGAAGGCTGAAGCAGGAGGGCTACAAGTTTGAGGCCAGCCTGGGCAATTTAGTGAGACCTCTCTCAAAAAAGATAAGGAAAATATACATATTTGTAGAAAGTACAGTAACTATATGGAATTTTAAATTTTATAGCAACAGTAGCAAAAGTATCCAAAAGAAAAAACCGTATAATGTTCCTTTGTGACCAGGGGTTTGAATTCATGTGGATTTCCTCAAGAGCAGGTGTCGGAGAGCCGGCCTAGACTCTCGGGACACAGCGAGCATTCATGGCGGGAGTTCCCGGAAGCTGCACGGTGCTTCAGGACCCAGAGTGGAGCCCACATCCTCCTCCCAAGGGCTCCTGCTGCTCTCCCTGGCAGTACCCTAAGCTCAGCTCCCCGAGGTGACAGCCCCACCACACCCAGCAGGGCAGGGGCTGCTAGCTGGGGAATTCTGACTAAGAGAACCAGGGCTTCCAGCTTCCCACCCCCTGGTCCGTTCAGTGTGGACAACCTCAGAGTGGGACATTAACCGGCCCAGCTGGACTCCTCGCCCTGAGGTGGACCCATATGGCCAGGGAGTGAGAGGGCAGGTGCAAGGCAGTGAGAATCAAAAACTCTAGGCTCCAGGTGAGGATAATAATGAAATAAAAATAGCTTCATGCAGGAAGGTTCCCAAAAACTTTTAACTCCAACCTCACATTCCACTTAGGAAGACATTCTCCAACCCAAGGAATAAATGAAGTAGCAAAGAAGAAAATACTGGCTTTATGAAACAGACCCCGACGCTGGGCATGGTGGTGCACACTTATAATCCCAGTTATTTTGGAGGACTGGAGGAGGAGTATAGCATGGGCCCAGGCCAGCTTGGGCAATTTACTGAGACTCTTGGAGTAGAAGGGAGGCTGAGTCAGTAAGGTGTCACATCCCAGTACTCTTGAGAGGCTGAAGGAGGAGGATCAAAAGTCTGAATCCAGTTGGCCATAGTGGCACATGCCTGTAATCCCAGTGCTCGGGAGGCTGAGGCAGGAGGATCACTGTGAACTTGAGGCCAAGCTGGGCTACATAGTGAGTTCAAGCTACCCTTAACATGCAGTGAGAAAGTATCTCAAAAAAA
Source organism: Petromus typicus (assembly GCA_004026965.1). Classification (NCBI taxonomy): domain Eukaryota; kingdom Metazoa; phylum Chordata; class Mammalia; order Rodentia; family Petromuridae; genus Petromus; species Petromus typicus. Next base: position 717 of record PVIR01009204.1, on the reverse strand, counting down.
AAAAAAAGTTCAAAAAATATGGCCGGAAATGTACCTCAGTGTGAAGGCCTTAAGTTCAATCCCCAGTACTGAAAAGGGGTGGGTGGGGAGAGGGAGAAAGAGAGAGAGATAAAGAAAAGAAAGAAAGAAAAAGCAACAACTTCGCACAGTGCTGAAGGGGGATTCCGGAAGGATGAATGTGCTCCGGGTCTAGAGGGCAGCTGGTAGCCTTTGCACCCTGTGACTCAAGTCACTGGCATGCTGAGACTTTTAACGTGATGAGCCTACTGAAGGATGTAAGCGGAGGAAGAGAAAAACCTGAGGTCCAAACCAGGGGAAAGGCAGGCGTAATTCCCAGGGAGACTCCGTGGGCAGCCGCAGTGCCTGGGAGCAGCCAGTGCAGAAAGGAAAACAGCGTTCTGGGGAGGACGGGAACCTCACTTCCCTGCGCTTCCTTCCGGTCTGGTCTGTTCCGTATTAACGTCACTGATCCAGCTTGCTTCCGACAAGTATTGGCCTGGACTATCCGTTCCCAGCCCTGTATTTTTTTTCTTTACTGTTAATTTTTTAAATTCTGTTTCGCATGAGGCGTCATCCCCAGGTCCCACCAAATGCTGAGTCCCAAGCCAGGCCCAGGTGCGGCCCTGAGAGAAGGGGAACAGCGCCTCCTGCAGGCCACCTGCGGCATGGAGGCAGCGGGCTCAGAGATCCACGTCCTGGTTTGTCTCCAGTGTCCCC